>VZTN01015693.1:11808-33173 GCA_013400515.1 Erpornis zantholeuca | reverse complement strand
AGACATGCCAGAAAACAAAGACAGAAGAAATCAAGGATGATGCAAATATTGCTGTGATGGAGGAAATACTTCTCAATATTGAGCTGATAAATCAGGAATAGGCCAATCTTGGCATTTCAGCATTAATCAACCTCTGTCACAAAGGTGCTGTTGGAACGTGGCAAACATTACAATAAACACAGACTAGTGAAGTATATCAGCAGTTTAACAATAATTCAAAAGACAGTTACAATTATTACATTCCAAGCACATTGCGTTGCACAAAAAACAATTATAAGCAGAAACTCTTCTTGCTTGGAGCAAATAGAAAATGGCAGAAAATGCTATTGCACTATTAAATGATCTTTAACTGAACAAAAATAAGAGCAAAGTTTAAACTAATTAAATGAAATTCCTGGTTTCATCAATTTTGTATTACATGCACTGTTTAAAAGACCACGTATTTCAAGAAGAGTGTGAAAAATTCCTAGTCTGGTCACATTCAATTTAATGTGAGTAGGTGATGGCAAGGGAAAGTTCTTGAATGTTTTTGCTACGTTCTTTTTTATTCTCTCAAGGTCACCAAGAACACCAAGGACATCTTAATCTATCAAAGGTAACAGAAGTTTGAATAAAGAAATAAAGTCAGTAATGGGTTTTAAACTAACTAATCAAGGATCAAGTAAAAGGCTTTTTTTTTTTTTTATGTCAGTAGTCATTATTTTCTTTCAAGGATCCCTCAGATTTCTAACTTCGTGAAAATAAAATAGAAAATGTATTCTCCAGGGAAGAATGGAAAATTCCAAACCCCATACAATCAAGTATTAAAACAAAAATTGATTGTTTGCTAACATTTTACAACAGAACAACCTTCAGAAATCACCCTAATAGTAATTGTTCAAAAAGAACAGGATTTTTCCCTATATTTCCCCATCAAAGTACCAAGTTCACAAGGCTTACATCACAATGGGATCAAACAGCCATTGTTGGAAAGAAAAATCTGCAATTATTACAACTGTTCTACTGTGGTGGAATTCTCATTTTCTGCTGCAGCAAAGGCAAGTCCAGTCACAATGTTTCAATCTATTTTTCCATGATTTTATATTAGGGATCAAGGATTATTATAAGTGGCCATGCAATTGATTGTGATGATTTCTGTCGCTACCAACATCAAAAGCAAATGAAAAGAAAAAGGAGGAGCACTGAGATTTCTTCTCAGAAAAGAAAAACTAGAGAAAACTTTAGTGGAACAACTTGTGTTTTCCTACAGGGCTCTGTAGTACAAGTTAATTTACAGTACCTTACAGTAGGAAAATATATGAAGAACATTATCACAACTGTTTGCATCCTGTTAATATCAGACAAGGATTCCACCTTTGCTTTACTACAGACTAAAAGCTACACTGCTGGGTTTTCCTTCAAGAGTTCTACTATCCAGCTCCCTTATTCTAAGACCTTGCAAGGATTCCCTGAAGAATGCTGAATTTTGTTGAGTTTTCAGATAGAGATTGTGCTGCTGCACCGTTTCACTCATAATGCTGATGAAATACAGAAAAATCAATACACTGTGGGAGTAAATCCTTGAGAGTGGAACATGTAGATTCTTGTTAAGCAGTCTTGTAAAACTGCAAACTGTAGTTTTGTAAAAAACTTGTAAAAGTGTCAATAGGCATCAATGACCATTCTGAAATTTCATGTAAATGATAACACTGATAACCCCTTTACCTTCCCTCTCAGCTTGCCAGATCTTTACTTTCTACTTAGAAAGATGCTGGGTGAGATATGGTCTAAATCACACCATATCTACCTTCATCTAAATCCTCTGAGTCCATCTGAAATATTCCTGAATCATGAGATCAGAATGAAATCCAGTGTAGGCCAAATGTGACACAAAGTTAGTTGAAATCTGATTTACACCTTGAAAACCTTGTATGGATTCAAGCTTCTGTGTTGTTTCCAGACTTAATGTGTTTACAACACCTACAGAATCTACTTCCATGCATGTATTTATCACACAAGGTATAGATAGACAGTCTCTAAAAGAAGAAAAAGTGCATTTGTTTTGGCAAAAGAAAGCATATCCAGCAAATGCAGATGAACTTTGTAATCACATTCATCTCAGCATTAGAAGTAAAAAGGTAGACTAGTCCTCATCTTCATGTTTGAATTAAAATTTGAAACAATTTTTTAAATCCTTCCTTTTAAGCCCCTAATGGAATGAAAGAAGCAAATCTGGTTGCCTATGCCATTATGAATTTCAGAGTCTATTCTTGGTGATGAAATTTGTATGCTGCATTTGAACAAACTGTCATGCTAATGACATTCCTCAGTCTGGTGTCTTCAATAATAAGCAAACTGAGTTTTTAAATGTAGTTGATGGGATTTTTTCCCTCTCAGACACCCTATGAGGAAAAACAGAATTTCCCATTTACTTTCATGACCTCTGATTTAAAAGCAAAGATTGCACATTATTTACTACTGGATGATTTTCCTGAAATTTAATGAGGACTAAGTACAAATATGACAGAAGTAATTATCACAGTTTTATTCTGCACAGTCAGGGTCTCCTTGTGCTGTAATTGCAAGCCTTTCATTCAGCTGCCGATACCAGAGTTATTATCATAGTACTTTATGTTATTTCAGAGAGAAGGGAAACAGATTTCTACCTCACTTTTACCCTGCAAATTTATCCTAAGGACTCGTTTCACCTGGCCTCATGCTACAGCAAAATTAAAGACAAATGGGAAGAACTTGGACTAAATCTTTCCTGATTCTTTTCACCCATTCCCAGCTGCAGTGAGGCCATCAATATAACCCCAGTTTTCACATCATATTGTGAGGTACTGAGGTGTTGAGGGGGGGCAGCATTTTTTAAAAGGAAGAAATGTGTGGGCAGGTGGCCAGCTCATTGTCTAGCACCAGGATTTTTTTACAGTGTGCTACTGCACTCATTTAGGCTTCAGTGAAGGTTGAGTGAGCCCCAGCTGGAGACTGGACCACTGACCCAGAAGCTGGAGATACCCAGCGACACGTACAGGACTGGCAGCCTCCCTCTCCGAAGCTCAAATATAATTACTTTATTTTGCACTCCTCCTGCACCAGACAGCTCCCACACATGGGGAGGAAAAGCCTCTTCCAGTCAGTTCAATCCCATACTGATCCTGTGCTATCAATGCCCATCTCAGGACAGTGCTCACTCCTCACCCGGGCACTGCAAGGAGCAAATGTACCAGGAGCATCACTGTATTGACAGGATAATTACTGAGGTTATTTAAGTTGGAACAGTCTGAAGGAAGGAAATAGTAGGATTTTTGCAAGAGTGAGTGAAAGCAGTTGTACGATACTCCACATCCATTGTGTGCTTACAAAGCCACTGACTAAATGTGTGCCTGCCACCAGAAAAGATTTGAGGTAAACAGCAGCAGAAATAGCACATATGCCCAACTTGGACTTCCCCAGCTGTATAACCACAGTAAGTACTGCAGGATCAAGTGCCCAATACAATATTGCAGTAGGCATTCGAAGTGGGGAGAACAGAGACTGGATATCTCTGCCACTCCTATATTCTACCTCATTATACAAAAACTACACCAGATTAACAAATATGTTTACACTAATCTGAGGATATTTATTTTGGTTTGAAATTCAACAGTTTTCAGGGAATCTTTCCAGACCATGGGCTTGCAAAGCAGGGATTCTTCCTATCAGCCTCCCACTGCATCACCTTCAGGAAACATTTTGATCTATTGCTTCCAAAATATCAAAATGATTACTGGCTTAGTGGAACAAACTCATGTAACTAACTAGAGCATCTCTTTCCTTGGAATAGCAGGTCTACACAAATGTCAACTGTGGCACTTCTCTCCTCACTGTAGGGTCTCTATCCTACCATGAAGAAGAGGAACTTGAAGATTTTTCTTGGCAGTTTTTCTTGGCTATGCAAGTTACTGGGCACTTGTCCCAGTCTAATGAAACACTTGTGAACCCACCTATTTCTAGGCATAGAAGTATTTCTGTAAGAGATATAAAGACAACCGCGAGAATTTTTGCTTCATCAGTGTGACTTGTTGTGTTGAACAAAACTCTTGAGTCTGAGAAAACTACAAAAAGAAATACCTTCTGACCCTGCAGAAGGACCCTTACTCAGAGCTGGATGGAAAGGCAAGATTACACTCCTTTGTAAAAACACAACAGTTAAAGCTGTGGAAGCAGAGACCCTCTGCTTGCACTAGCTGTGGGCATCCTGGTTAAGCAAACCTCTTCCCAGTTCTGTCAATGGGATAGCTTAGTCCTGTTTCTTCACTTCCAATACTACTGAATCTAATACTTTTCTCTTCGGTGTAGTTAAGGAAATACCTATACTATAATCCAGAACTACAAACACAAGATTTTACCCCTTCTCCAGACAAATTTGTGTACTAATACAAGTTTAGCTGCATCTACACAGACTTTTGGGCGGGTTGCAGAAGCCCAGTTTTTCAGTAAAAACCCAGCATTTCTACTACTGTTAACACTGAACCTGGGTTAGCACTGCCTACAGATGCTGTAATTCCACTTTGATACCATGTTGTTACCATGTGAATTACAACCGAGCTCTTACAAGAATACAGTATCTCACTTCCAGTTATCACCTCCCACTCCTGTCCTTCCCACAAAACCTCCCAGTTTCTACTATCAGATGAAGGCTTGACCAAACATAACTCACCAGCTGGGTCCTGAAGACACAAACAGAGCGATGAAGCCCTGGAGCTGGACCTCTGGGTGTGATTTTACAAGCAGGATGCATATTCCTTGGAACACCAACTTACTGTGATCCCCTGATCCCGGGGCCAGATAGAGCTTGGTCAAGTCAGAGGCACACCTAAAAGCAGGCTAAAAACTCTAATCTGTGCCTATCTACCCTTGTCCTCTGAAATGCAAACTGGCAATCCCTCAGCATGCAGGTGCTTTGGTTTCCCCTCTACCCCAAGCCAAAGACAAAAATATCCCAAAGGTGTTTTTTGGCTTCTCTGTGTTTTTTAACTCTTTGAATAAAGCGCTTTTATGTGTTGAAGCAGATGAAGCTTTTGAACTCTGCTGAAACAAAGATCAGGGAACAGTTTCTATGTAGCTGTGGGTTTTTTTAAAGAAACAAAAGTATTGTCAACAACATTGGAAGGAAGCAGCCTGTAATTTCATGCTGTTGCAAATTGTCAGCTGCCTTGCCCACACAAAGTCATTTATGTGGGGGAGTGATACTCCCCAGGAAAATGAGCCAGTAATGGCATATACAGCCCACTGAAGTGAGATTTAATCCTCCATTGTAAGTTCTTTCTCACAGTTGCCCTATAATAACTTTTGGTGCCTAATTAATGCGAATAAAAACCATGAGAAAAAGTGACTCCAATACCAGCAGTCCCACAGAGGTCAAGGACACAGTGCTTTTTTCCCCCTTCACGTGGGTATCCTGACACTTCCATTGAGATCCCATGACAGGGCAGTGCTACTGGCATTACCATACCTGTTTTGTATCTAAAAATAGAGAACTTTTCCCCCTCTCACCTTTCATGGACAAGAAAGGATTCACATTCACCTCACACAGTCATGGGAAAAGGCAGCTGGGCCATTTCTAGAGTACCTGGACACAAAAATTGAACTAACTTACTTTGCAGTTGGAATGAATACACAGGGGCTAGGGGATCCTGTTCTTGCTTTCAAAACAGCAAGCTAAGAGAAGAACCAGGAGAGCTACAGAACCACCACACTGTGCATCACTAGGTCAACAGAGGAAAAAAGGTAATAGGAAATGTCACTTCCTAATGCAGAAGAAGCTCAGAAATCTGTGGAGCTCAGCTCTCCATGCCTACAGAAACAATTCCTCCTACTGTAGCTAGTAGGACAATGCAAAAAAGAACAAGCTATTTTTACTTCTTGGAGAAGGAAAAGCTCCACTGAAGTAAAGTACTGCATTTTATGATCTGTAAGTTAATAATACCTAATATCAAGTACAGAAAAACTGACAGTATTACAAGGTAGAATGAGGGTTATCTGGTGACTTTTTCTTAGTACATAAACTTCACAAGTATTACATGCATATTTATTTCTGTTCATTTTGAAAGGACAGGTTGAAACACCAGTGTTGTGAGGTGCTCACAACCTGAGATTAGCAATGAGGGGCCTGCAGTGAGCCTGTTTTGACAACAAGAAATGACAAGGATCAGCTATCTAGAATACTTCTCATAGGTTACCGGACTTACAATTGGACTGGCATTGATGTAGTCTGAATTGTCGTGGCTACTTTCACCTTTCAGACATATCCTGGAATGGTCATCTGCAAAGGAGAAAATAAGAGAAGAAAGTTTCTATACCAGTATTCTGCTCATTTTAAGTTAGACAATTCAAAGTCAGATTAATGTGCTTTACAAGACAGGTAAACATCAAAAAGGGTATTTCCTTCTGACTCCCACAGACAACCTACCCATAGGCTTGATACAGCCACAGCTTCATAGCCTGACACAGGAAAGAAGCAATGGGATATTCCAGAGGCCCATTATCAGAAATCCTGCCTTCATGAGATGCACTGTGATGTGCTGCAACCTCTCAGGGAAAAGAGGAATCTCTTCTGTTTAAGGAGTTTTTAAACTAGTCAAATCACTAAAAACCCCCAGTGTTATAGCAAATATTCCTGTGCTTGCAGGGTCGTGGAAGAGGGAAGCTGATGGGACTTAGTCCACCTGGCTTGTCTATAAAATGAACAGCAGGAACATGGAAGAACAGGTGAGAGCTGGACACTAAGTTAAACTGTTCTCATCAAAGACCTGTGCTGTGTGGTGCTCCACTAGTGACGTGTGGAGACAATATGACTTGGAGATGATCATGGGAGAGAGAAAGTGCCAACAATTTTACTTAAAGTACAACTGGAGCACACATAAGACATTTTACACTGCTGTTACTGTAGCTCGTTCAGACACCAGTAAAGAAGACAATGGTTCTGGACATAGCAGACTTATGTTGTTTTTTTTATCATCAAGATTATTTTCTCACTTTTTAACTTTCAAGTTTACTGGTGCTAGCTCAACTATATTTATTGGTAAACCCCAAAACTGTAGCCTTTAAAAACAGAACACATATAATGGATGAATTTATTTGTCCATACTTAGGCAGTGACAATGCAGATATCTGCATCCCTTCCAGTCATCCAGACTCACTTCTGTTATGAGAAAAGAAATGTTTCTATGGGAAGAATGATTTCATCCTGATTTAACTGTCACAAACAGGCCAAATTGTGTTCAAGATATGTGTTTTCTTTCCACTGACTAAAGAAAGAAAGCCCAGACCCCACTCAGATAATTTATGTGAGAGATATCTAAGTCTACCTATGAATCTCAAACAACTTGTACTTGATATAAAACCAGCACAATTTATACTTCTCAGGAAACCTACTCTGCACAGTATATGGTGGAAAGCGGATGGGGGCTGCCCTTTCTGTGACCCTCTACAGCTGAACACAGATACTGATGTTTTGAGAGGATTGAGGATCTTTCCACTCATTTTTCAAACAGACAAAATAAGAGTACCTTGTCCAGTGGGTTGTGACACCACCCAACACCAGTATTCCAAGTCAGCTGTTAAGTACCAATCATTATTTTCATAATGAGGAATAATAAATGAATTATCAAACATTCTAAGTACCACACAAGAAGGTAAAAACAGAGAGTTTGAGCTCTGCTTAGGTTTATTCAACAGTAATGCCATGGCAGTTCAATATATGAGCAAGACAAAAGGATGTTTTTAAGAGTGTTGTTCATAGTCACTCGATCTCATCCAACAGTGTCGGCAATCTTCTCCTAGAATAAGATTAGTGACGAACAAGTCACATCAAATAACTGAAGAGATATTCTTTACTATTCACATAAATTTCCCTGCTAATATTTCAACACAATAGGAGGATGAAGAAGACAAGAAAGGGAAGATGTTCACGAACATTATTCATTTCTACCTCACTTTGGCAACACTGCACAAAAAATCCAAAACATAAATATGAACTTTTGACAGCTGAGATCTTGGGCTACCCAGTATTTTTTATAGGAGGCTTCACAATGAGCATTGTCACAGAGTGCTTGAAGAATTGCAGCTCTGAAGCCTTCTGGCTTTGCAGGAGGTACACAGGCTACACACAGTAAATGTGGTCTCTCACATACCTTAAGCTAAGCAAGCACTCAGGATAAGCCCTGTTCATTGAATAGCAAAAGTGTTTGAACTAATCACCAAAGGAAACGTGTGAAATGTTTTCAAATGGATGAAGGAGAAAGAGCACACAGTGATTCATCAGTATTTAGCAAACAGATGTCAGGGTGACTCTCCAATAAGAGTCAAGTGTGAGATCAGTAATTTCAGGATCTTTTTTAAAAAAAATATAGTGTTTTATCCAGACCCTCTGATTTAGTATGCCATGTCATTATCTTGCTGTCTTGGAGAGTTTATCAGAGGGTGAGATGTTAAGACTTTGGTAGTGAAAAGGTGGTGAGACTTTGTATTTGCGCTTAGAAAAAAAGAAGTGTGCAAAAAAGGTTGTACATGTTTTTCTGCATATATCAGGAGTTTGCACCCATGTGTGCTTCAGTTGCAGCATCAAACATTCATATTGACAATGAACAGATTGTGCTTGTCTATGCCTGTTATCACCTCAAAGCTTCTAGGAACTAGCATAATAGCTCTTCAGAAACAGGCAGGGTAAGAAGAAAAGAAAGAAAAAACCAACAGAGTACCACGGACACCAGATTGTTATGTTAACAATGAGCAACTATAGGGAAAATGCCGAATGTACAGCTTTTTTTTTTTTTTTTTTTGCAAACTGCATATTGATTATGTGAGAAGCAGGAGAAGCAGGAAATAAAAGTAAGGAAAGTATGTCGGAAAAGGAAGATACATAAAATCAATCTAAAAAACAAGAAAGAAATATGAATGAAGAAATAGGAGAGGAGAGGGGTGGTAACAAGGAAGTGAGAGAAAAGACAAATGCTGTTACTAGCTACTGCAATCTGGCCAAGCTACAACTCGTCATCATTTTAAGTATCTACAATAGCTGCTGCTGAATGCAGAACTGCTTTGCATTTGCTATTGCTCCAGCCAAGCAACAGCTGAAAGAAAAGCAAAATGTGTAGATGGATACATGTGGCAGAGAGAAGCTTCCTAAATAAGAAGGTTAACATTAACCTGCTGCTCAGGAGAAACACAGAACAGTGTTGTACTTTATATACATGTAAAATATAAATGATAAAATACAGAGGATAGAGCATAAAGGACATGATATAAGCTAACACACATGAGTTTGCAGTACATAAATCTCAATTTATAGAGTGAAAAAGCTAAGTTTTGGTGTCCACACATAAATATCTTCATGTGAAGTTAATGGAGGTTGATTTAACCAGCTAAACACGAACATGGACTGTTTGAGAAACTGTAGAGTAGATGAGACATTGCAGAAGGAAAACAGACATGCCACGAGACCCAAAGACTTGCACCCTACTAGACCAGCATATGAAGCTCACACAGGACTAACAGTGGCACCCTGAAGCTATTATTTCCCTGTGAACCAAATACCATCTTTTGGGCACTGAGCAGCCCTCCCGATGTCACTGCACTGCCTGGCTCCTCACTGGCTCCATCGGCAGCTTTGACACCCAGATCACCTGGAGGCAGCTACATGGAGACACTTAAATTCAGGCATCCTAATCTACAGTTTCACAGATTCATGCCCAGAAAACTTGGTTTCAACACCTCAGTGTAGGTTTCCACTGATATTTGAGTGTCCTAAGAACACTTGGGCTAGAAGGCAAGAGGGTCACAAGTCTCCCACAGAGCTTGTGCTATACCTGCTAGTTCTGCTTATACTTAGTACTTCTTCCCTGAGTACTTAAAGCATCTCAGACACTGGATTCTTGTACTTACAAGACTGAGTTGAGCATAAAATGTCATTACTATCTGGATTATTTAAACAGTGACCAATACTACAGTAGTATGTCATCCCAGTCTTCTGCTTCTCTCACAGTGGCACTGCAACTTAATGAAAATCAATTATTTTTGTTGTTAGATGGATATTGAAGCTTGGAAAAGTAAGACTCACATTTTCCCACTGTCTTTTGTTTCCTTTTAATCAGATACTTTTGAAGGAACAGAACCAACAAATTTAGGGTTGAAAACAAGGAATATGGGCAAATTTGGGTTGTCTGAATCCAGGCATCACAGAACAGGGTAAATCTTACAGCAATCTACCTGGTGCATTCTTACTGGATCATAATTTTCTTCCTTCTAGATTTAGACTGACCTTTTTTTTTTTTTCCTCAAACAAAGCACTGTACAGAACAACACTGAATTAAGAAAGCGAAGAACTACTGAGGAACAAAAGTGGTGCAGCCTGAAGACTATGAAGAATCGTAATTTGCTGAGTATCATTATTTTGCCTATAGATGATCTGCAGAAAATGGAACTTTTCTTTGCTCTGAACTGCTCAAGTTCATTCATTTCAGAGCACTATTTGCACGAGCATTTGTAATACAGATAATGCACACAACTCTCTGCTCAGGGGTTCCCATCTCTGGTGCACAACCCCTGGCTGTGCTCTAAAGGCAAACAAGCCTCAGATCTGGGTGCATGTTCTGCCCCTAACTGCTCTGCTTTCCTTTAGAGGAAAGCCAAAGCACAAAGATAAGCAGGTTGCTTAAATTTATACCATGACCCATGCACACAGCTGTGGGGGGCAGATTTTGACTGATGTTCACTGCAAAAAGTTGTTTGCCAAGTGCTTAAAGTACCTGTATATACTCATTGGTATACATAAATAAAAACATACAGAGATGGGTTTATTTCTCAGAGATGCAGAAAGAGAAAAAAATTGGAAAGCTTTTCTTGAGCTGCTCATGTATTCATACACAAAATAGGCATCACTAAATTATAGCACTAAATATAAACACCGTGTGGCCTAAATTATAGCAATCTGCTTCTTGATTGGACAAAAGGATACAGTTTTGTTAATCTAGGAGGTCCAGATAACTTGAATTGTTAGCATTTTTTAAACTAGTAATTAGTTAAGTGCAGTGTCAGGGTGTTCTGCTATCAAGTATTTTAAAAGCTGTTTGTATAGAATAGAAAATAGAAAAGTTAGGTACAAGAGTAAGCTATGATAAAATTTTGATAATAATTAAATCAGTTATATAATCAGTAAAAATAATATTGTATTACTTCAAGACTGGTTCAGAAAGAAAAACACAAAGCAAATACAACACAATATTAAAGCTTCTTTGAAGCCCTTCTAAGATGAAATCTTCTGTGTGAATTGGCAATCTTGTTCTACCTTGTCAAGGTGATTATGAATATGAAAGGGGTAAGGAAACACTAACAAGGCATTACACTGTGAGAATACACTGAATGCGGCACAGCAACTTTGTAGAATATCAGCATAAAAACAGGTTTGGTTCTTCATACATTATGAAGCAAATCTATGGCATTTTTTGCTGTAGTTTTAATGTCTAACACAGTTTTTTTAAAAAAAAAGTGGGCAAACTGGGCCTTCTCATCTAATCTTAGAGTCTAAAATAACCATCGCCTTATCAAAATTTAATATTGTTTAAACTCCATGCCACACTTTCCACCCACCAACAAAGTAGTACGTAGTTTAAACATATATAATATGATAGCTGTTTACCAGTGTGCAGCAACTTCACAAAGTGAAGGCAGGTAATTTCATGCAATTCAGTCAAAAAGGAAAATTCCCAGTGCACTAATGTTTGTAATAGAAGTTTCCACATTGAAGAAACAAATTTTACCTATTTAAATGTACTAGAATACTTTTAGTTAAAACTTCAGATAAATTGCAGTCACCCTATCCATGTCCAAATACCTTCACAGGCAGCACGTGTAGACCCAGATATGGGAAAAACACGCACAACAATATGCCATGGAAAAAGCAATGGGAGAGAAACAGAGGCTGGTCAGTGCTGGCTGATACATCCTCACGGTACAACATGAAGAAAAAAGAATATGTCACCATCCCTGAGGGTATTTAAAAGACATGTACATGTGGTACTCAGGGATGTGGTTTAGTGCTGACTTGGCAGTGCTGGGTTAATGACTGAACTTCATGATCTTAGAGGTCTTTCCCAACCCAAATGATTCTATGACACCCAAGTTAAAGAGATCTGCTCTTTAGCACTGTCACAGTCATGATACTTCTGGATTCAGAGATAGAAAAGTCTAGTCTGAAGATTTCTATCTTATAACTCATTGTATCATGAAGACTCAGTTTTTACATCAGTGAAATAACCAGCACACATTTCTGGCAACATCTGTAGCTCCCATGTGGCCTCTGTGGCAGCCACCAAAACCAGTCTAGCTTAATTTATGAGCAGGAACTTGAGATCTCTTAAAATGGTCCGACTGTAAATCCATATTGATAGAACACTTTAAGCAGGAATATTAACTTGGATCAATACATATTTTCATGGAAAATTTTCACTTCCTATCATGCCAGTTAAGTGATGGTTTCTTTCAGGATGTAAAAAGGCACAGCAGGCTTGCACTACTTTAGCTTTCAGTGTGACTTCTTTAGAACTTCTTAACAGGCCTGATCCCGAAACACATGAAGTCAGCAAACTGCTGCTGTTACCCCAAAAGGCTTTTGATCAGCATCATATTTACTCGGGAGAATTAATACTGCCAAGTTGCTCTGATCCTCTCCTGAGCAGCAAAGTGTGGCAGAAAGAGCCATTCCATAAACAAAAGAGACAAACCCTGCTGGAGCAAACATGCAAGGACTGATGAGCTCAGATAAATTATCATGTGCTTCCAAACAATCTTCATTCTAAATCTGTCTATGACATTTACTTAACGTGTTACCTGTCATTTCCCCATTTCTAAAGGAGGAACAGTACTTGCTCAAGACTCTCTTAGGGAAAATTAATGTTTTCAGGGCACTTTAAAAATTAAACGAGCTCTATGTGCTTGCCAAGCTATCCAGCTGGATTGTGGGCACACTGATTGAGAGCATTTTGGTTGCTGTGGACTGTGCATATATTCTCAGTTTCATTTTTGTTTCATTGGTTGCTTAATGAAATATGTGTTCATACATTACCAATGTAATCTATGATATATATATATGTTTGCATAGGAAAAATAAGTTACTTTTATTTCAAGCTCAAAAGATTGCTGCTTACAGGAAAGAGCAGATTCTAGGAATATAAACACAAGTTCCTTTTTTTCATCATTATTTTTACTTTTCTCTTTTTATCCTAAGCCTTGAAGAGAGAAGTTTGCAAACTTACCTAGTGAAGCCTAAAGGGGCTCCTTCAGTGCAGCTGAGTATCTGATAAACAGATCTAGCTCTGCCTGTAGACTGCTGGTATTACTGCTGGATGGACTAGAAACCAAAACTTGTCTTGGTCAGAAGAAGAGACTTCTATTGAATAGCTACAGATGCCACTGTTGTACATAAAGTATATTCCAGCACTGAAAATCACTCTGGCTATGGAATTCTGTGGGACAGCACAGCTGCAGCAGCGGTGTTATGTGGCACAGTTGTGCATTTTTGTAACATATATGCCACTTAGAAGGAGATAAGCAGGGTCTGGTATGACAACAGGACACACACCCAGCCCACAGTTGTAGCCACAGCTTTCTAGTACATATAAAAACCACTCCAACACTGCTTGCCTGCCATCTGCAGCTTTCCCACCACCGTACACAGGATATTGGGGAACATATGAGAACTGAAAACAGCATGATGCAAAGGGAAGTGTACATACAAGGTACTACAGCCCGTGAGCGGTTCTTCTGGACATTCTCCTCCTGCTGTGCAACCGTGCTGTCGTTGGGCTCAGCCTGGTAAGCACACAGAGCCTCCCACTCCTTCTCCAGACGATTCTTGTTTTTCAGGTGATCTTCCATGTAGGACTGCAATTAAAAGAATACTGCATTAAGCATTGACGTAGCAAGGCTGAAAGCTAAGCTAAAAGGATGTTTCTCAAAGCACAGGAATCCTGAGATTTGGTGGGAAAAAGGCCTGGTTTTAAGGTCAATTCATTTACTTAAGAGAGTTGAATTCAAGCTTATTTGTGCTATAAAAAATGAGAATGATAAAATGTACCAGTGCTAACAGAGAGGAAATGCATGAAACATCCAGTTACTGACATTTAGGAGGAAATTATTTCTTCTTCAATTCCTAGAAAACATAAGTTCAAATGTCTCTTTCATTAGGCAGTGGAAAAGAAGCAAAGTTCTATTGACAAAAATTACTACAAACAACTCCTGTCAAACCAAAGGATTTTACAACTAAAGTTCAATGACATATGCACATCACAACAGTGATAGAAACGTTGAAAATAATTTAAAAATTGCTTGGCTGATTGTCATGGCTCAAGCACTAGGTCATCAGAAACTCATCTTGCAGATGAACTGGCACAGAGAGAGCCTTGAACTGAGGAGGTGTTGTTAATTAATATTAAATATATGTTGTTAAAGATTGTACATTGCATTCAGTTAACAGTACTAGGAAAAGCATCACAAAAGAAAACTGTCTGTGGAGGGGATGATGCCCATCAAAGTATACTGGCAAAGGTCTTAAGCTTTTGCAGATCTCCCCAGGCTAGAGATTCAGTCCAGCAGGGGATCAAGAATTCAGTTCCAAAGATTTGAGAAAAGTGAACCAAAACCCTTTTCCTTCACCCCATGGAGCAGGAAATAATCCAAGTATGTGAGGGAAGTGAGTAGAAAGGAAGAAGTGTGGGCAAACCCATAAATCTTCCTTTCTCTTTAACATGAAAATGAAGGAAGTGATCACCTGGTACTGTAAGCCCACTTACACAGCCTCATTACCTTGCAGAGCCTGCCATCTTTTCCCACAACAAGCAAGAGAACCATCTCACATTACAACCCCTGTCCAGATTTTTAAATTAGACTCCATACGGCCTTTACTAGGTAGGTTTAAATTAACATTCTTAAACACATTTGAAGAGGGACAGACTGTTTAGGAGACAGGCTCAGGGCTGGGGTAAATAGCAGAGCTGTGGGTGCTTCTGGTCCAAACATCAGTCACAGTGGTTAGTGCTGGAATCTTCACTAATACAGCGCAATCTGTAGCAAAGCTTGTCTAAATAAAGCTCCCAGAAAGGATTCACTGTAAAGTATAAAAAGCACTTTAATTGCTTAGAAAACCTTTTCCATGGACAATCTCTGTGATGTTGAATTGCTCTTCCCAAATGTGCTTTAAAGAAGAAAGGCTCTCATGCCCTCTCAACAGGTTTAACAGAAGGTGTAAAAAGCTTGCAGCTTGTCCTCTGCTAAACAGGAGCTCTGCAAAAGTGTTGAGCCACTGTGCTTCCCACCCGGCTGGCAGGGCAGGATACTGCTCCCTCTTGCAGCTTGAACAGTTTTTTGATGACAAAAGAGCCCCTGACACACAGCTTTGTTTGGTGCAGGGCTTGTCAGGCGCCTGCATCTTTACACAAGGTTTGTAAATCAAACCTGGTACTGAAAAACCAATTCAAGAAGCAATGCTTCCAGAAGGGACGTCTTTAAGGACACAGAAAGATATTGCATTAGAAGAAAGGTTTCTAAAGAAGGTAAAAAATAGTGGTGGCCTAGATACAATCAAAACACCTACTGTGTGATTGCTTCTTTTCTATAATGAAGGAAAAAGCACTGCAGTGGACAGAGCTGTGACCTGACGGGCGCGGAGCTGGGAGAGCAGCGCGGCCCTGCCATGTGTCAGGGTGTGGGTCAGGAAACGTTCCCAGCATTAACTTGCAAGTTAACAGGAGGAAACCATACTCTAATAGTTTATTTGTCCTCATCAAAAGGCTGTTGCTACCAGGGAAAGGAGGGAGGCTAAAGATCCTGTTCTTTTCTCCTAGCAAATCGGTGCCTGGATATGTATACTGAACATCCAAAACAAAAAAAAAAAAAAAAAAAGATAATCCCTACAGAGCAGAGACTTGCTGGTATATAAGAATTTTTATGAGGCAAAGGGAAAAAATAGCAAAACCTTACAACAAGACGGCTGGCTTCAGAGCAGCTGTTCAGCATGCAGCAGAGATCAGGCAGTCAAGGACCAGACCGTAGCATCTTCCCATTTTAAACCACATTTTTATAATCTGATTCATTTTGACATGCCCATCACCAATGTCCCACAAACTTCAGGGACATTTTATGCAGATATACAGATCTGCCAACACTGAATCTCTCCAAAATACTGGTAGGTCCACAAAGCTATAGGAAAAGGGACATGAACATTTGATTCCAAAGGCAGGGCTGAATGTAGTGAGGAGTTTTCTGTTGACTCCGACTTGTCTCTTTGAAAATTTCAAGGATAGTATTTTAAAAAGAAATTTAATTTCCTTTTTAAATCACCAAATCTGACAGAGTTAAGGAAATATTTAAAGTTAAGGTAAATTGACTGCTTTTACTGCACATGAACTTTTAAATAACTCATTGCTCTTTAGAAACTTTTACTTTTACCTTCATTTTTCAGGTAATCTTGAGTGTAAAGATAAATGAATTTTCAAATGAAAACACACTGAAATCTTTACTTTAACCAACCATTTTTTGTGTGGTTTCAATTCCTGGATCACATGGCTCAGATTCACAGGACATTTCCTGACAGACCTTGAAGAGGTGTTTGACTATTTGAAAGGACCCATGGAAGGCTCTTCACAATATGAACATCTGCTTTACACACATTTTTAAAAGCTGCTGAGAAAGAAGCTTGCTTTAAAACATTCAGGAGCCAGACAATTCCCTCAGTGTTAAGTAATCTTTCATTTACAGTCCTTCAGAGCCCCTACGCTCATCCCCATTTTGCTAAACAGAAGCTTAGTGATTTTGAGACAGTCTCTTGGGAGCTGCTGGATGTACATTAAATTGAGTGGAACTTCTGATATTTTAGAGATTGTATGTCTACTCAAATCCACTCCTTAATTAGGATGTTTTGATGAGACATTCTGCAGTGTTTGCCTGGTACAAAAGAAATTCATTACCAACATGTCAAGCACGCACATGATTGTCCTTGTCCCAGAGCAGCAGGTAAAATAAATAGAGGTTGTCACCACTGTTATTGCAATGTTCCTCAAGCCTGCTGAAAAAAGCAGAGGTCTAGTTTCACCAATATGTGCACAACGAGGCAAGTCCTGTAATCCCAAGTATATGCTATTATTTAAACAAACACCATCTGCTTGCACAGGTCTTCTGATGTACCTTAAATTCCATTAATCTTAATTTTCCTTCCACAGGGCCTCACCTGCAAGGACAATTGGAAGCCCATTTCATGTTTTCTCTTGTTTAGGCGGAGGAGATACTCCTGCTACCAAACATGCTGTGGGGATAAGGAGAATGTGCTGACATTATGTGGACAGAGTGGATGTGCTATAAAATCTATAATTACTGTGAGACATGCCAGTCGTAAGGCAAAAGAGGAGCTTTCAGCCAGAGGATGAAAAGCTGTCCCAGGGACAATGAATGGCCAAGAGAGATGGTTCCAGTGGCACATTTTAAGACAGATTCTACATGCCTGAACACAGGCACAAAGACAGAGCACAGTGGCCTGGCTTGGCTATGGTAGAACATGGCTTTGTTAGTGATGCCTTAAATGGCTACCTAGAAACAGAGACTAGACAAGAATAAATGAATAAAGGAGGTATTTATTGGAAAGGCCTTCAGAGGTACACTCTGGGCTCCAGAGGCTCCTGCCTCAGGGGATCCCAAAATGGACAAGGACAGCTCACGAGTTCTTACACTTGGATATCAGCATCAATTCCCCAGTCAGGACCCAGCCAATGATGGAATTTCCCCAAGCTTGCCCCCCTCTCCCCAAGATGAAGGTTTACAGTTGTTGGGCCTAGGAGGGTCTGGGTGTCCTTGGAGAGCGAGCTGGAGAAGCTTTGCTCTGTCTGTCTTGGTATAATAGAACAGCAGCTTACAAGCTACAAGAAACTTCAGAGTTACACTAACAGTACAGGATTTGAAAAATATAAAAGTTAAAACCGAAGGCACACACATCCTGTGTGCTCAGTTGATGTTGTAATAGGGTGTCAAACCACTCTGTATTTTTTCTTTTTTTTTTTTTTCTTCTTTATTCTTTTCCTTTTTCAAGAGGGGTGTCCAGTCAAAGCTCTATGACTAAATAAGGTTAAAAATATAACCATTAAATTCTAATTGACTCTTCAATCTCTAAATCACAGAATCACAGAATCATTTAGGTTGGAAAAGTCTCTCAGATCATCAAGTCCAACTGTTAACCCAGCACTGTCAACTCCACTACTAAGCCATGCTCCTCAGGACCACACTTATATGTCTTCTAAATACCTCCAGAGATGGTGGTGACTCCACCACTGCCCTGGACAGCCCGTTCCAGGGAAGAAATTTTCCCTAATATCCAATCTAAACCTCCCCTGGCACAACTTGAAGCCATGCCCTCTTCTCCTATCACTTGTTACCAGGGTGAAGAGACAAAATACTTTCTTCAGAGATAGTATGGTTTGCATCTGTCATGATATTTGTTTGAAAACTGCCTATTTTATTAGCTGACGGCCAGTTACCACAATTACTTTTGACAACATACCTCCAAAATGGTACTTGAGTAGAAACCCTTTTCATGACTGAGGATGCATCGTTGAGTGAAAAGATGTGCAGCTCTCAAATCGACAGACCTTGACAGGTCTCATCGAATTTCAAATGTCAGCTGAAGACACGGATGTGAAATTAGCTTAATCCTTGTGAACAGTGACCTCTCAAACCCACGCTGTTCACCCAACAGTGTGGGAGCCACTGCTTTCAAACTGCTGCTGCTTCTTCCAGAGATGCAGAGGGCCAGGCAGTGCTGCCATGCTCCCCTGGGCTCCTCAGAAGGAACGTGTAGAGAAGAGAATTTGTCTTCGCTATTACATGGAAAATTGTGCAGTAAAAGACTATACTTGAAAAAAAAATTGTTTTTTATTCTATCCTGTTAATTTAAATAATGGCTCTTTTTTTTCTTTTTTTCCCTTGCAGACTCATGGGATGCATCGTTCTGGCCCAGGATGCCCTAGAATTCTTGCTACTCTGTTTGGACTTCTTTGTGTTCTTTAGTACACATTGCATTGAGTACATGTAAGAGGAACACTTTTCTGCATAAATCCAATTTGCTTTCAACACCACATATGGTTTTGTCCTTCCTTTTTCTGGCTTTATACCTTATCATTAGTGGCTTCACAGTAAATTTCTCTGTTCCCACTCATATTACTCACAGTGCTATAGAATTCAGAGACAGAAGAAGCCTATCTGATTACCTGCTTCCAGGCCTTCAAATAATGCCATTTCTTGTACTTCACTAGAATCTTTCCAACATTTGGCTGCTCCGTATCTAAAGCAGAAGCCTACAGCACAGTACATTACTACTTTTTGGGACTCTAATTGTTCTGAACTATACCTTGTATATCTGGAAATACACAAATATTTTCAATACAGAATCCTAGTTCTCATTTGAGATGGTTTTTTCATGGGGATGTCAACAATATTGCTCTTCTATTTCAAACTTAATTTGCTACTCATTTTCACCAAGTCATTTATTTCAGCTTTAGTCTGCTTGCTCAGAATATTGCTGTTCTCCATAATTTCTGCTTGTATATATTCCAGTGTCTTCACAGATCATGAATTAATGGATCTATGCAAATTATAGATATGTCTTCTTGTGACTCTTTTCTTCAAAGGTAATTTATTTGTTGTATGTGTTTTCAGGTTTAACATTTTTAGACTTTTGAATTACTCCTCTGTCATCACTTCTGTGCAGAACTTTAGACTGTGATAAAAGTCATTGTCACTTCCACTCACTTCCACATCATTATTTAAAAAGTTAAATGTAACTGGATCTAAGAGCAGTTCCTGTATGCTGCCAGACAGTCCTAGACATAGCTTTCGATCATTACTTTTTGTATATCACCCTTTTGCTTCATTTCAATCCACATAATTATCCTCTAAAAATTTGGCATTAATTTTTCAATTAACTATTCATGAGACAGTGTGAAGACTTTATTAGAATCTTTATGTATTATATCTGTTGTTTTCACTTCATCTACTGGGTTTTGTAGTTTTACTTAAATAAAAAGCAATCAGGTTTGTCCAGGCAAGATTTGCTCTTTATAAAATTGTGCATATTCTTACTCATTGTTCAGATATCCAATGGAAAGGGTGAAGGAGATTAGCAAACACACAAAGGAAAGGTTCCAGCCTTCCCCATCCTCTGAAATGACACCCTTACATTTATTTTCCTTTTATGCCCTTGAAAAATCTCTAGATAATCAGCAACTCCTTTTTAAATATGTGCTCCATTATTTTCTAGGGCTGGAGTCTGGACTCAGGGAACAACAACAGGAAGGTTCATTTCTCTTCTCTTTTCCTTCTCCCCATTCCTCTTTTATAAAACTATTACTTTATTCTTCTGTTTTTGTGCACCCAAACTTGTCCAGACCTGATCAGATAAAGCTCCCTGAGATCAGTGTCACTATTAGAACCTTGAGCCATATTCAGATCCTGCAGAGCACCACAATGTTTTTTCCATGCTTTTTAAGCATTTCTCACTTTCCCAGCACAGTTTCACAGTAACACTGAAGTTACTTTGGGGTCTTGTTTGCAGAAGATCAGTCTTTGTCCCTGAGCTGCCCTGGTGTTCCTGCACAGACAAAAGGCTGTGAGTTCACCACAAGTGTTTGCAGGAAGAAACTTTTAGTGGTGCTGAAACATGGGAGCAGAGCCAAACTATGCCCATGGTTTCCTACCTTTCTTCCTACCAAAGCAGACCTTAAATAAATAAAGGATGCATTATCTCAACCAATTTCAGTCTTTCCATCAACCAGCAAGTTAAGAAAACCAGTTTTCTCCAATATTTAGTTGTTCCATGAAAGCATCATAGTTGTTTCTGATGCTCTAATACAACCAACTCACAATAAAGCAGAGCCTGTAACTCCTACCAAGACCAGCTCCATCTCTGGAGCACAAATCTGTAACTCTCAGAAACACCAGCTTTAGTCCAGAATATCAAGTTTTCAGTATTAACTGCAAAGAAATGTGACTTTACTGGGCTAGTTATATTTGGCTTATACAGACATAAAAAATGAAAAATACTGTTGTGGCAGCTCATTGTCAGTATTTCACACAACTTGTATCTGGAAGAAATCTCAGTAAATTACCATCTGGCTACAAAGTCTCACATACTTTCAATCCCGGGCGGGGGGGTCTGTATCCACTGCTTTACTGAAACCAGGATTTCATCACCTGATTAGTCAGTCACTTCAGGCTGAAGGCTCTTTCATCTTTTCTAATTTGTCCTGTGCCATCCCAGATCTCCTGCTTACAATAACCACAAATGAAAAAAAAAAAAAAAAGGA
>VZTN01015692.1:28205-79069 GCA_013400515.1 Erpornis zantholeuca | reverse complement strand
GGTTCAAATGCCTTACAACATCTACTTGACCTTCCCAGTTGCTTTTACAGCTTTATACTACCAGTCAGCTCTGGTAGTGATTGCATCTGCACTCCTTAGGTCTCTGCTTGCATTTATTGCTATTGATATCCAGTGGAAGAAGAAGTAACTACACTACTAAATGAAGTGACTACTTATTTAGTCAGAGGGGAGTAATCTAATGTCATGTTCTCTGAGATGTTAAAAAGCAAGAGGCAGCTTACATATAAAGAGATCAAAATTGATTGGCACACTGAGAACAAATTTAAGATGCAGACTGACAGATCTGCATTTAATAATGTAGAGTTAGTGGTGTCTGTCTTTTAGTTTAAATATTAGAGCATTCACGTAAGTTTGGAGAACTTTAGAAACTTTAGGTTTGGTGAACACACCACCAGAAGGGCGTAAATTTGCTTTATGCATTTTCCTGAGAAGTGCTATAAGGTCCATGCTGTAAGTTAGTCTGATTTGTAAGGAAAGGAGGGAGCACTTGTGCTGGACTTGTTGAACTTGAACACTATTCAGCAAAGATTTCCTAGGCCAGACAGAACCTACAACAGTAAGGTGTAACCTCATTGAGTATTTGAAGTGACAAGTCTGGACTTGTCTTTCCTGAGAGCAAAGGTCGGGACACAAACTCTCTTTTTCCTCTCAGAATAGCTTACGGCCTATTAAACAAAGCATTAAGACATACTTTTAGCAATTAAATCTTAGTCTGGTGGCAGCTTTGCTCCATTGCTGCTCCTCCTTGTTCATCGAAGAGAGTGTTCAAGAAGGTATGGCCAACAGGATGAGCAGAAAACACCTGACTGAGCTCAGATGCAGAAAGGAAGAACACATTCAGTGAAGGGAGCGGGAATGAGCTACTTAGGATGAATATTAAGCCACTGTCCAAGTGTGGAGAATTGAAATTAGGAAAGGAAAAGCTAAACTAGAGCTGAGAATAGAGAAAATGTGCAAAGCAACAAGAAAGCTTTTTTTATACACATTGGGTGCAAACGAAGGCCAATAGAAAAGTGGATCTCAATGGGGAGGGGAGCCTAGCAACACAAGACATGGAAGGGTCTGAGGCATGCACAGTTTTCTTTCTTCTGGTTTTATGACTAAAGACCAGTCTTAAGCCTCTCAGGGTTCTAGACCTTGTGGCAGAATTGAAGATACTCCTTTTTTAGTAGGCTTCCTGATAGAATTTGATCAATTCACCACAGCCAACCTTTCACCAGTCTGGTTGTCCACCCTTCCAGGCTATAAAGTCCTGTCTTGGGTGCAGGAATATTGTGGGAGACCTTGTTAAAATAATCTAAAATCATGATAAGTGACATACACTGCTAAGAGCTCCAGCTCTCCTTCCACAAGTCATCCACTAGCTTCCACTAGTCATTTCATCATAAACAGCAACCAAATTATTCAGGTATGATTGTCCCTTGATAAATGAATAGAACCACAGTTTGGGTTGGAAGTGACATTTAAAGATTACCTAGTCTAACTCCCCCTGCAATGAGCAGGGACATTTTCAACTCAGGTTGCTCAGAGCACTGTCTAGACAGGATTTGAATGTTTCCAGGGATGGGACACCTACCACATCTAGGCAACCTGTTCCAGTGACTCATCACCCTCATTGTAAAAAATTTCTCCCTTATATGTAGTCTGAATCTGCCCTTTTAATTTGAAACCATTGCACCTTGTCCTGTTGCAACAAGTTCTATTAAAATGTCTGTCCCCTTCTTTCTTATAAGTCCTCTTTAATATTGAAAGTTTGTAATACGGTCTCCTTGGAGCCTTCTCTTCTCCAGGGTGAATAACCCCAGCTTCTCAGCCTTTCTTCATAGGTGTTCCAGCCCTCGGATTATTTTTATGACCCTCCTCTAGAACTGCTTCAAAAGGTCTCACACCTTTCCTGTGCTAAGAGCTCCAGAGCGGGGTGCAGGACTCCAGGTAGGGTATCATCAGAGCAGAGTAGAAGGGAAAAATCCCTTCCCTCACCCTGCTGGCCACACTGCTTTTGATGCAGCCCAGGATACTATTGGCTTTCTGGCTGCGAGCACATATTGACAGCTTATGTCCAATTTTTCTTCCACCAGTATATCCAAGTTCTCTGCAGGGCCACTCTCAATCTATGGTTGTTCCTATTCACATCCTTCTTCTATTACCTAGAAATGGCTTCCACCAGAATTCTCTCCATGACTGAACTAAACTGAGACTTGTTGCTCCCCAGATCATCCTTTCAGCTTTTCTTGGAGTGATGATTGCAATATTTTCCTTTCCTAGTCACTGAGTACCTTCCCCAGTTTCCATGTCTGTCAGACATATTAGCAAATAACCTTTCAAGGAAAGAAATCCAGCTTTCTCAGCACCTTCAGATTCAGCCCTTCATGTGCATGGGGTTTTGAGGGGGAGGGGTGTCTGGGCACTGCTGCCAGACTATTGCTGGCAGCCTGGGAACAGGAATGGTATAAAGGGAAACCCAAGCAGAGCCCAAGCCTAGGGGAAAAGGAAAGTATCAATATCATGTTCCATCAAACAAAGAGAAGGAAGAAATCATGCTCCAGTCTAAAGTTCAAATATCTAAATAACAGTGCAAGCTACAGGTGATGTTTTTTGTATTTTATCCCTGTGGTTCTTGTATTGACTTTTAAATTAAATGGGAAGATATAGTTCTCAAGAGCCACGCCTGCATATCTAAGATCCCAAACTGATATTTAACGAAAACAAATGTCAAATTTCAGACCACGCAAATTAACTTTTTAAATTGTTTTAATTACTTTGTTTCCAGTGGTCTAATCTTATCTCGTAAAGTTCTCTTTGCTTTCCCACTCAGAATGGAAATCAAACCTTGTCTAAACAAAGAACAAGGTATTTCAAAATAGGTGGCAACGTTACAAATTTTCTGCAGTCCAGTCAACACCAATTTAACTTGACTGGAAATAGGTGAAATAATTGCCTGAAATAAATATATTACTGACACAAAGTACAATAGAAATAGAAAATCTAAATCTCTGGTATTAGTCACTAAGCTATAATAAATCTTACTGAAGATGAAATCAACAAAAACAAGCTCAGTGACCTTATCAGCCCTACTTTTCCATGTACTATACATAGAAAACTTTTGTTAACAGATTATTTACTCATAACAGGCTGAATGACACAATACTAAAATGATGTTAAAAGGACCCCATGCTTTTTACAAGATTAATGTCAATGTGACAAAATGAGTACTTGTTCTTTGCCACCAGTTACTATTTTTAAGTATGTTTCTAGATTTGTAAGAGGGTTGTTTTATAATATGACCATTGAAATACACTGTATCAAAGTTATTTATTGGATATGAAAGACAAATTCTACTTAAAAATGTCTTCTAAGGAGACAAAAGCATTTATTTATTGTATGTTTTGTATTCAAGAAATGTATTTATAATGAAGTTTTTCAAAAGCTGTGGAAATAAACAAATAGCAGGTAGAAATTGTTACATATGTTTTTTTCAAGATGTATTTTCTGCATCTTTCTGTAATAGGGGAAATACCTCAATTTTTCACCTATTTGTCATCCCAGCTTGTTTTTTCTTCAATTATGACAGCCTATTATATTATTTTTCCATATACCAGTTTATCTTTACATTGCTTTTGATCCCAGATAGCTCAGCTGAGATATTTTTTCTCTGTATTATTATTTTCTTGGGTTTCTTCTTGCCCAAATGTCAGCCAAGAGTGATCGTTTACCATGCTCAATCATGGTCAAAATGAAACTGGTTTGAATATGTATCTGTCCAAATTATGGAAGATATATAATGAAGATGTAAATAACTAAGTGTCAAGTATTATTTTACCATAATACTTGCAATAACTTCTGATGATGATTTATAATTACTTGCAGTTAAATGCTACACAGCAATGAAGAGCACTGTTAGATAAAAGGTATTTAATAAAAGAAACAAGCCACAACTGAATTTAAAAACTCCCATTAATTAAATTCTATAAACTCATGTAAACGCGGTCAAAGAGGTGTCTTCAGCCCAGTAACACATCTGGAACAGTCTGAGTGACAAAAATGTTTACTGGCGACATTTTAAGTAAAGTGCTTGTTATGTAGTACTATAATCTGTCTCACATCAACTTTACAGAACATTTGATTGTATTCAGCAAGACTATTTCAATTAAAAGTTTTCATACTTTGAAAAAGGATTAAAAAAAATGGCAGGTTTCAAATTAAATGACAGTCACATTGGAAGAGAATGACAGACTGTCTAGATTGCAGTCATAACCAATTGCCAGCCTTTTGTGTCTGCAGTAAAACAAATTGTAAATTTAGTACATTTTGCTCTTGGAAATAATATCAGAATGGATTAATCCAGTGATCCTAAGGGATTAATGCTAGGGATGTATTAGTGATGTATTAGTGATGTATTTTTCAGGGGATATTAGGATATGGATGCTGAATTTAAAGAAGAAATTTTAGCATCTGAATGTAAATTATTTTCTATAGGAACTATCAAAAATCATTTTGAGTTTGTGCATTCTGGGAAGAACATTTGAGAACACTTATTCTCCTAATATTGAGAGGGCTATTTTCTTTGTTAGAACTAATACTTAAAAAAAACCCCTTTTTTAAGGTTTTGGGGTTTTTTTTTTGTTTGTTTCTTTGTTTGTTTTTTTGGTTTTTTTAATTTAATTAATTTTCCTGTGATACTTGTATTCATTTTCATTTTTAAACCTATTGTGCCACAATTACTATAATGATTATAGTTTTTATTCACAGCAAATCTCAGAAATTCTTTCTAGGGTGAGAATGACAAAATGGACCCTATCTACCCTCTCTACCCTCTAGAGATATCTGAAACTTTTAGCACTGGCAGGACTAAAGGTTCATTTTTCCTGTTAATAT
Source organism: Erpornis zantholeuca (assembly GCA_013400515.1). Classification (NCBI taxonomy): domain Eukaryota; kingdom Metazoa; phylum Chordata; class Aves; order Passeriformes; family Timaliidae; genus Erpornis; species Erpornis zantholeuca. The sequence continues at coordinate 74,173 of VZTN01015692.1, read as the reverse complement.
TGCTAATGCTTTCCTAATAAGGGCAAAATATGGAGATATCATCACAAGGCATTCCTATTATTTCTAACAGAGTCAGTCTTACTTGGCAGAATCTAAGCTTAATTATATCTCATGATACATGTTTTTTGAATAAACTAGGCACAAAGTTGCAAAGTAAATATAATTTTTAGTTTTTCAGCAGATTTTGTTGTAATGGAAGTATATATGAATATGTAATAATTGTCAATGATTATTTTAACCCATTCCAGAGCGCTCTCTTTTAAATTGTCTCAAACTAAGACCCTTGAGATGACTGACCATCTGCGTGCCCATGGGAAGCATCAAATAAATTCCTTGTTTTGCTTTGCTTACATGTGTGGATTTTGCTTTACCTATTAAACTGTCATCTCAACCGACAAATTTTCTCACATTTAGCTTTTGTTTGTTTCCCCCATCCTACTGAGGGCACAAGCAACTGGCTGTGCCCTTTGTAGGCAGTAACTGCCTACAAAGAGACCTATGCACATGTTGTTTGTCAATTAGCATTTTGCAAAATATTAATATTTTAAGATATTTAGATGGAAGTTGTGGCATGCACAAGCATAAAAGTGCACCACCATATCTTTCCTAAGGAATGTCTTCAAAAAACAATTTCAAAGACTTTTGTCTTGTATCATTTATCAAAAACCCCTGCATTTCAATTTCATTTTGAGAAAATAAGTATTATAGTAAGACCACCACCAAGACATATAATTTTAGTTCTGTATTCCTACTATAGGAAACCTGTGCTATTCAACTTCCTGCTAACTGTGTAACAAATTTAGTCTTGAAATTTCAATTTCTCCATTGCTTTCAAGGTGGTACTTAAAGCTTTCTTGCCTTGTTACAATTTATCATTATATATATTTCAATATAACCATCTGTCCCAGTTTGAGACAAATTCAGAGGAGAATATCCCCTGATAGAAAGCAAGTTGTAGTTACCCCTCCCCAAATCTCTCCAAGACACCATCCTTTTTCACATTTACACTATTGGTAATTCCAGTTGGATTTTCTTTATTGAACTATATGAAAAATCTATGTAACATAAACAATTATGTGGAAATATTACTAAATTTACTGTTAGTTGGTTTGAGTTTAGAATTTAAAACTTAGTTGCATTTTCTGGATTTTTAAACAGGTGATAGGTGTGAAGTAAATATAGATGAGTGTACGTCTTCTCCTTGCCTCAACAATGGAAGTTGCATTGACGGCATCAGTTCCTACAAGTGTCACTGTATGAGAGGTTTCACTGGAACGAACTGTGAGATAAATGTTAATGAATGTTTGCCAAATCCTTGTCTTCATGGAAGGTGCCTATTTTTATTTAACTATTATTATCTCCATGATAATGTACCTAACTAGCAATATTTAAGACTTAATGATATGGAAAGTTTGATAAATATGCTTTTAATAATGTTCTTCCATAAAGTAAGAGTCCAAGCACACTTAAAGATGACAGATGTTGCCTGCTTAAGCTAATGTAATATAGTTACATTATCTCAATTTCTCTTCCATTTTCGTTCATTACTGTAACTAGTATTCAGTAAGTGAGGATTAATTAGTGTTTAATATACTTAAAAGCAAATATTTAGTTCTTACATGCCAACAGGTTGAAATGGGAAGACATCTTCTAATGTGACAATCAGAATCCTTACAAAATGCCTCAGCACCCATAGTATACAGATTTGAAATTCATCATAAAACTATTGAAAAGTACTATGGATTTCAGTACATCAGACCACTATTTTGAAATGCATGCAATGATACTAATAGTGCTGAATCTGGAATTACAGAGTTTCATCTGAATAACATTGTTTTGTATTTCAGATGTATAGATCTCATTGATGGATATCAATGCTCTTGTGAACCAGGATGGACCAGCTCAAGATGTGAGATAAATATTAATGTATGTTTTCAAAATGCTTTTTTAATTATAGGGGAAAGGGTAATATGTCACTTGAAACTCATCTTTATTTAGTTAACCTCTGAAGTAAGTATATTGAAAATGCATGACAGAAATTCAGTTGTTTAAAATCCATTCTGAAAAGTGCATTATTTTTTGCTTACATGAAACTGCATTAGAAAAGACCATTAACAAAATGTCTAAAGAAGTTTAAAGGTGAAGCGTGAATGATAAATCTGAAAAGCCACAGCAAGCTAAGCCAACATTACCTGAAAATCATTTGTCCCTCAGTTTGGGATGAATTGTATAATTACCTAATTTGCATGTTTGAATCTCATTTGCTGTAGCTTAGCTGCATATTTGAAAAGTAAACCTCAAGGTGCAATATTCTACACTGAAAGTTGCCATGACTTTAAAATTTCAAAATCCAGGCAATTGTGGAATTCTATGTTACAAAACCATGGAGTACTAAATACGCAGCCCACTCCCTCCTCGGAAGTTCATTAATAGTTTTATGCTCTCAATGGCTGTGGACAAGAAGGCATCCATATATGTAAGTCTGTGCTGTGCAGATTCCCGTGGTCAGCAAACCAATTTGTAGAAGATGCCTACATCTGGCAGAACAATGAACAGACTTTACAATATTGACTACACTTTGCAGAAAATACTGAATTGATTTAGACTTTTTTAGGTTTTCTGCCAAACAGAGTTTAATCTGATTTTGGGATATGATCCTTTTAAATGCATTTGGTCTCATGAGAAAATGTAGCATGAGAAAGTCTGGCATGAACCTTCCTTCAGGCTATCTGGTTTCTAATATTGTTCTACTGAATTGTCAAAAAACATTCCAAAATGTTACAGAAACTTATTTTTAACTTATGTATGAATGCAGGGACCTTTCATAATTTTTATTTACAGCTTAAGGTACTACATAACTAAAAATGTCTCATATTACATGAAGGAATTATGGTCCATAATTTTTCTGTTGAAAATCTATGAAAGTCTCACACAATATAGCTGGAATATGAGCTTTCAACTTCCTTTACAGAAAGAAAAAGTCAGAAAATAAGTAATCCAGCTCTATAAAGTGCCCATCATGATATGACATGAGATTGCAAATCTGTATGATTATCAGATGTTGCCAATGCTAATACAGAATACCCTTGGGTAATATTTTCTCTAGAAACATTCATTATTTACACTTTTCTCCATTAGAAGAGAACGAGAGATTAAATGACCTGTAGATATCATAAAATTATATTCAAAAGATAATCGTATTTCATAGTGAGATGTTTAAAATGCATAGATTAGAAATTCATAGGAGGAAACAATATACATATACCTTTGACAGATAAGTCTGTCAGAGTAACAGCTTCATTTTTTGATAGTCATTCTATTTGCATGCAATGTGATTCCCAGATTACACTACACTGCAGGTATCATATTTTAAAGGTTCTATCATTGCATTCGTCCTGCTCAGACATATATCATGCCTATGCAACTCTTGCAGTGATCAGCTAGGATTTCTGACTAGGGGTAGGGGTATGCATATCACAATAATAATGGTAGGCTTATGCTCTGTAATTGGTTTTTTTTCTAGATTATCTTCTGACACTTCCTTTGTTTTAAAAAATAGTCATGATTTCATCCATCTATATATATATATATGTTTGGGGGTTTTTCTTCATCTGAAGGTCCATTTCTTTGTATTAAGGGCTATGCAATTTCATTTGGTGTAGGAGCAAAGATTTTATTTTAGAAGGGGGTCTGCAGGAGTGGCCTCTGTGAGAATAGGCCAGGGTCTGCTCCATGCTGGAAAAACCCATTTGAGTCGGCTCCAACCAACCAGCTGCAGGGGAGAGTTGAGCCTCTCACTCAAGATGACAGCACCTTTGTAGAAACACATTTAAGAAAGAGTAGAAAACACTGCTCAGTAGAGAGAGGAATAAAGGGGTAAAGAAGTATCAGAAAACCAGGCAGTATCCAAGGTCATTGAGGGAGAGGGAAGAGGAGCTCGAGGTGCTGCAGAAGGGATTGACAGAGCTGTAGCCCCTGAAGAGAATCATGGTGGAGCAGGTATTTGCCAGTAGTTCATGGAGAGAACCATGCTGGAGCAGACATCTGCACTTCATCCGATGGAAGACCCCATACTGCAACATGTGGATATGCCTTGAAAGTGCTGCAGGCCATGGAGTACCCAGACAGGAGCAGGCTGGAGGCAGGAACTGTGACGTATGGAGAGGAGCCCATGCAGCAGCAGTTTCACCCTGAAGCACATAAAGAGGACCCACACTGAAGCAGGGGAAAAGTGGGAAAAGGAGGGAGCAGCAGAGAGGAGCTGGTGAGAACTATAATCCCTCTCTCCCATCCCATCTGGGTGAAAGGAGGAGGTAGAAAACTTTAAAATAGAGGAGTGAAGTTAAGCCTGGGAAGAAGTGGAGTGTGGATTTAGGTTTTCTTTCTGTTTCTCCCTGGCCCAAAATCTATTTCTAGTTCCAAGAACTTAAATTATTATTTTACCCATGTCAAGTCTGTTTTGACTGTTACAGTAAATGGTAAGTGATCTCTCTGTCCTTATCAATCTAGGAGCTTTGTCATTTTCTTTCCTTGTCATGTAGGAAGAGAGAGAGTGAGAGAATGGCTGGGTGGTCATTGCAAGGTCAGCAACTATGACAATTCAAATAACCAGCTAAAAAATAAAATATATTTATGTGTATATATGTATTTCCCTGGGCATACTTGGATTTTTTTTCTGTAGTTTTTACCTTAGATTTTTTCTTTTTACTTTTTTACATCCTCACCTGTGCTGTGTTGCCATGGAGTTTTCAAGACAAAACACTTCAAATCTTTCTCTGGTTGTCTAATATTGTTAGGTACAAAATAAGCACTTTATATCTTTATAGTTATAGCCTATAACTTTTGCATATCTATTATGGAGTGAGTATATTGGAACTTCCCTATCTACTACAGTTTTCATTGCTTTTTCACTTATGGAATTCACTCAAAAAAGAGTAACAGTAAAAATATATGTACTATTTGCATCAATTTCAATACATGATTGCCTTTGACATCTGCATATTTTTAAAATGGTAAAATGGATATACATAATGGAAAATTGATCTTTTCTTTCTGATAAACATAGATTAATATTATGTGCAGTAATAGAAATTATGGTTAGTAATAGACATTACTTCTTACTATTTTGGCTTTTTTTTTATTGCTATGACGGATAAGACATGATTGACAGATGTGCTTCTTTCATGCTCAGTTAAGACTGTCTCATCCTGTCAAAAAGGAAGCAAAAAGCATTTTAAATCTTTACAGAGGAGAATATTCAGCTTGTTGGTGCTTCAGCTTGTATCTGATAGAAAGTTGTGATCAGACTGCATCCTAGAGTTTTTTTATTTTATCTGGTTTTACTGATCTTTTCTCTCTATTTTCATAAAAGATAGAAACAAGTAGTAAATCAGGAAAATCAACTAATTTTCTGCACAAAGGCACCACAGCTTATGCACATACAGAGGCTACTTTAAGCAAATATTTATTCATCAGGACTAGCCAGATTGCACAAAATACATGGATATGGCAAACACTGGTGGGTGTACAAAGACCCTCAGATAAGTTGGATGCTTTTCATGCCTCTCTGAGACTTTTTCACACTCCAGTATTTTTACCTATTACTAACTAGTTTAAAATGTATCTGGTAAAGTAATTTCTTGAAAGAAGGTAAACTAATTTAAAAAAAAAAAAGTGATTTATGCACAAGATGCAGATAGGTAAATCTAAGAGCAGGAGAGGAGGGAGATATCCACCTTATTCCGCAAAGCACAATATCTGTAATTACAGATCCATGGGATAATTTCAGTGTGTGTAATATTTCAGAGACCTCCTGGCCATGAGATAGGAAGTTTATTTTAAGTCAGAGTGACTGAATTACAGAGTCTTTTAAATAGAAAGTAATAGGAAAAATAGATAATATAAATTATAGAACTAAAGAAATGGATGAGACCTACAAAATTGTTGAAGAGGAATTTCACTCCCAAAGTGCTAAGTCCTCTGAGAACATTCAACTGACAAGCATATTTCTAATCTCTTACATGAGAAAATCCTATAAAATGATATTATAGTATGTATCTTAAACAACAGAGTGAATCCTAAACCCCAGGAATATTAAATTATTATATTCAGTTTCAGGAAAATAAGCTACGTAAAAGTGAGACCCACAAGCATATTAATGGCTATTAAACAAATAATGAAAAAAGCTCAGGTAAAATGTGTGTTACAGCTGAAGAACACAAAGTGGTTCAAAGCCCCTGACTGGCTTAAGAAGGAAACTTAATGCTGTCACAAGGAAAAATTGTATTTTAACAAATTGAGAGTTTGTCTACGTGGAAATAATAAAAAGGTGTTTAGAACACATTAATTCAAATGTTGGCAGGAACTGCAAAAACCTAAAACACAAATTGGAAAGTGTCTTGTAAAGGGCATTCATACTTCTAAAAACTCCTTCACGTCTATCAAAATTTGGAAATAAGGAATTGGTGAGATTGCTTGATGGCAAAAGTGTAAAATGTGCAGGTTTTGCCTGTGACAGGGTTTGAGAGAAACTTACTGAATTCTTTGTATTTGACAAGTGCCAAGAGGACCTCACACAATGAAAAGAGGAAAAAGGTGGCAGATAAGCTTAAGTGTAAAGTAAAATTCTAGGGAGAAATAGCCTCATAGAACTGAATTCAACTGTCAGTTACAATGCAGGAAAGGAGATTTGGAACAATCATTCACAGTTCTCTGAAGTCATTGTCTCAGTCTACAGCCACAGCAAAGCAAACAAAAAGACCTGCTGGGTATGATCAGGAAGAATATGAGGAACAAGACAGAGGACATAATTTCCCTGCTACATAACAGAGGTGGGCTCATGCATTGGTCACTGTGCACAGTTCTGGACCTTGCACCTTAAGGAACACAAGTAGAGTTAGTGAAGGTGCAGAGAGTAACAAATACTATGTGAATTGAAGAGTTGATGTATAAGGAGATTTTTACAGGGCTGAGGCTATTCCCTTTAAAGAGGAGAAAGCTGAAGGGAATGCAGTCAATATTTAGAAAACTACTGCAGTGGAAGATAAATGGAAAATCTCTTCCCCAAATTCCATAGTGAAATTATTTGCAAGGACATGATAAAAATAAACAGAGAAATATTTGGAAGAAAACAAACTACTTCCTTTCAGAGGAAGGAGAGAACCCCTAGAACTTGCTGCTCCAAAAGGCTGGGGAGTTAGGTCATCTCTTAGTAGGTTCAAGAAAATCAGGCACATCACAGACAACAGCTCCAGAAGCAAATGATAAATGAACCAGTCAGGGAAATACAGTTTATCATGTTTGATTAGACACTTGCTGAAGGGAGGATGCATGGAACATAGATTTTGCTACAGTGGCTTTCCCTCCACCACTCCTATAGACAGAATACCGGGACAGACGAAGCACTGGTCTGACCCAGTATGTTCCTGCTTTATATCACTGTCTCAAAATTAGATTTATTTTTGTTATTTTTTCTTTTCTCCTTGTGTTCATAACACAGAATTTCAAGGTAAAATATGGACACAAGTTTTCACAGCTCATTCCTCATGATGCTGGATATATACTTAATCTACCAAAACAAAAAGTTTTGGAAAGTTAATAATTTAAAAGAAATGTATTCACAATTATACTAACTGCAAAAATTAGTGCAATAATTTTACTTCTTAGAAAAATACACTTTTTTATAGCTTTTTTAGACATCAAATAGAAATGTGTCTGGAGCATTCATCTCAAAGTCTCAATACAGATCTCATACTTTTATATGTTATCAATACTACTGAGATTAAACCCAAAGTATACACACTATAAAATTAGACGATTTTTTCAAAATCTGGATTCAGAGTGCATTAAAACCATACTCATACTATCTCCTGTACTTAAAAAACTTTGCTTTAAAATCTGAATTAACTTCTAAAGAATTTATTTACAGCCTTTTTAAATTTCTGCCTTCCTTATTTTTTATTTTGTTTCAAACCCTTAGCCACATGGTTCTTGTTTATTAAAAAAACTTCAATTTTGACCTGAGAATAATGTTGTCCTATCATTAAATGAATGGAGGCATGCCTCTTGAAAGGACCTTTCTTTTGTGGTGCAATATATATCTTTAAATTCCTTTCTTATCCCTTTCTTTTGTCCCCTTACACCCCATCCCCATAGTGGATTTGCATGAGTTATCTTAAGATTCCACTTTATTATTATACCACTTTTTGATATGAAGCAAAACTTCATTTAAATAAAAATAAGTCTACATTTACGGGTATTTTTTTTTTAATCTCCTTTATTGAAATATATTTTTAAGTGTAGTTAGAAATAGTTTCCAAGGAAGACTAATGGAAAATAGTCCTTTATGCCAGAAAAGAAAGAAAAAATCCTAACTTCCAAAATGTACCTCTAGATTTTGTTTTAAGAAATAGTGTTGAACATTATTTGGAAAAATAGTGGCTTTTCACTATTTTTATTAGTTTTCCAAAATGTTTTCCCTTATTATTTCAAGATATGGATTGTGAATTTGGAGATAATAAAATGAGATACATAGAAGGTTGGGCTTTCTTAGACAGGACGACTTCACTTCCAAAGACAGATGTCAGTATGGACCCACAGATTTGGGTATGGAAGTCGTATGCCTTGAGCATAAAGTGCTTTTCTAGGTCAGTTGTTAAGAGTCCAGATTTCAGAACAATTCCTTGCCAACAGAACCAGTGAATTGTACCATGCCAAGGGGACTCTCTTAAGGGACAGTCATTTCCTTCCTAGTACAAACAAGATTTACTGCACCATGACATTCAGAGAAGAGGAAATGCAGAGAAGAATAAACAACCGTGCTTTAATAAATTTAGTGGGTCTTGTATGACATTGTTTGAACTAAGGATTTTTAAGAAAATCTACCCTTAAAACACCTGCATAACTAGAAATCTAAATATTCTTTCATTTTTTTGCCTTGACTTTTAGATTGCTTTGCTATGCTAGGAAAATCAATAAGGACTTGTATTTACTGTAAAAATAGCTTAATAAAAGTAAAGCCAGAAAAATCACCATTCTGTTCTCCCGTCCGAAGTCTGTATATTCCACTTACTTACATCTCCATGGAAATTAATACTTGTATTTAACTTTTATTTGCCTAGAGCATATGTTTTAGAGATGCCTTGAGCCTTTATTTTAAAATAAAAGGAGGTGGAAGATCAACTTTTAGCAGTTTTACAATGACTAAGTCTCAATAGTCAAGTTGAACCTTAACTCTTGCTGGATACATCTGGATTTGGGGAATCCAGGTAGTTAGTTTCGTACTGACTTTCTCTGGGAATTAAATAATCAATTTGTAATAGTTCTTGTGAAAATAACTGTGCAGTGCCACTCTCTCTCTCTCTTTCAATATTTTTGGTGACTACGTAAACCTGAGAACACTCATGGAATCATCAAGTATTCTGGAACTTCTTATAGCAAAGAACTCACACTGATTATTGCTTTTAATAGCTAGAAACAGATCTTTACTCCATAAATTTGTCTAATAATTTTAACCCATATATATTTTGTTTTCAGTGGTATCATGTGAAAATTATATATATATAATGGCTTTGAAAAAAAATTCTATCCTAAAAATTGTGTTAAGTCTTATTTTTCTTAGATTTAAAATACTGAGAAGTATCTTAGCTAGTACATAAATCATTCTACAGTCTACATTTTTGACATCCTTTCTAGTAAACCGATTCCAAAACTTGGCACAATGTCTCAGTTTCCACTAATCATAAAAAGAGAAATAATCACCTGTCTTAGTAAGTCATAGTGTAAGTCACACTTCCTCTCTGTGAAGACTTAAGGGTAGAACTAGCAATTTTTTCTATAGTATTCAAATGGGAGTTCATGTTGATAGCTTGTCCATTATAATTTTTAAATCTTTTCCAAGATCATTGCCTGTTAACAACACATAAACTCAAAGTACTCCTTGCTAGGTCAAAATGTAGAAAGTGTCCATTTCACAGAAAACAGAGTAAGAAATGCCTACTGAAAGGGATCCCTCCTGCTTTACTCCTAGGAGGTTAGAGATGAGAAAACTGGAAACATATTTGGATGAGAATAAAGTGTGTCAGACTCATGAAGAGTTGATAAAAACTCTGTACAAATAATTACAATTTCCTAACTTCTATTTTATTAAGTGATTTAATTTCTTTACATTGGGGCTTATTAAAGCCATCCACGTTTTGAAAGATGAGCTGGGAAGGGGAGCATTGGTGTGCTATAAAGTGGAGTACTGGGCATCCCTTACAGATGTGAGGAACGTTAAGGAATAAGCAGAGCACCCCAACTGAAGTCAATAAGGGTGGGTGGTTTTGTTTTGGTTTTTTTTGTGACAGTGGAAGAACAAACACCTTCAGAACAAAAAGAAGATGAGAAGAAGAGGCCTTAGGAGCAGCTTTTCTGTCCTGTTTTCCTTGGCTGTGGATGGCTGTAGACCTGGTTTGACTGAAGCTGCCCTGGAATGGAACAAACAAAACAGAAAGGGAAAAAGGACAATGATGGCCACAGGAAAGCTAGGCATTACAGTTCTGTTTGGACAGGTTACTTGTTCTGATAGGATAGAAAAGAAAGTTTTACAGCCTATGAATACCCAAGTGTGGTGAGTTCCCTTTATCTGGCTGCCAAACATCCTCACAGCCACTCCTACACTTCCCATCCTTATCAGAGTCGAGGAGGAAATAAGTAGAGAAGACTGTGTGTCAAGATAAGGACAGGGAGATTGGCCATGGTCACCAGTTATTGTCACAAGTAAAACAGACTCAGCCTGGGGAAGATTGATTTAATTTACTGTCAATGAAAAACAAAAAGGCTTTCCTTCCCACCTGCCAGAAAACATGCCTCTGAAGAGGCTCCTCTCCACAGGCTGTAGCTCCTGCCAGGAGCACAGTCAAGCATGAGCTCTCCATGGGCTGCAGCTTCCTTTGGGGCACATCTCCCTGCCATGGTGTGGTGTTCGCACATCACATGGCGGTGTGGATATCAGCTCCTATGTGGTCCTCTGTGGGCTAGACGGGGCCAACCTGCTTCACAATGGTCTTCTCCAGGATCTTCCCAGGAATCCCTGGTGGATACTGCCTACCCCTCCTTCTTTGACCTTTGAGCCTGCAAGGGTTTTTTCCCCCACTTTTTCCTCACTCCTGTCTCTGATGATTTTCTGCACAGTTTCATACGCTTTTTAACACATTTCCCCCGCCCTAGCCATGAACTCAGCTGCGCCCTGCGGTGGGCAGTTGGATCCGGCTGGAACCGGCTGTGTCCGGCTGGGGCAGTCCTGGGCCGTGGGCTCAGCTGCGCCCTGCGGTGGGTGCTTGGATCCAGCTGGGGCAGCCCTGGGCCGTGGGCTCAGCTGCGCCCTGCGGTGGGTGCTTGGATCCAGCTGGGGCAGCCCTGGGCCGTGGGCTCAGCTGCGCCCTGCGGTGGGTGCTTGGATCCAGCTGGGGCAGCCCTGGGCCGTGGGCTCAGCCGTGCCCTGCAGTGGGCGGTTGGATCCAGCTGGACCTGGCTGGGTCCGGCTGCGACAGCCCTGGGCCATGGGCTCAGCCGTGCCCTGTGGTGGGTGGTTGGATCCGGCTGGAACCGGCTGTGTCCAGCTGGGCAGCCCCAGCCTCCCCTCACAGAGCGGCCCCACCCCACAGCCCCCGCACCCACTGCAAGCGAAACCTTGCCACATGAAGCTACTTTAACAGGACTGCACCAGAGAGATACCTGAGTTATCTCAATGTGCTGTGCTAAACAGAGCCATCTGCCAGGCCTGCAATAGTGCGTTGCTGCTTGGGACAGATAAGCAGGACGATAAGGCCAGGTGGGTGTGAATTGGGAGAGTGCAGCAGATGCACACAGGGCCCCAGCGTTGCCACGGCTGCGGGGAAGCCTTGGGGCTCCTGATTGCAGCTGGGCAAGCCAAAGGCACCCCAGTCATACAGTGAGATTTTCCTTGTTCTCAGAGGAAAGTAAAAATGAAAGTCGGGCTTGAAAAAAATTAAGAAATCAGAGAGAATAGTAATTAAAAGAGTACTTGATGTTTGTAGAAAGTCCTGAGGAAGAAAACAAGCTGGGGACCAAATCTTGTGCCTTTTGGGGGGAGTTTCATTTTGGTATTATTTACTTTGTGGTGGGTTTTTTTGTTTGGTTGGTTTTTTGGTTTTGGGGGGGTTTTTGTATGTGTGTATGTGGATTTGGTTCTCTTTTTTTGTTTCTAAACATTTATTGCTAGCAAATTGTTAGTAGAACTTGCACAAAGTCTTAAGAGGATTGCTGTCATATTAAGATTTTTTTCTGAAACTTAAAAATTTTCATTTTTAGTTTCCCATTCAAATTCAAGTTTCAGATTTAGAAAAAGGTTGAAAAGACACTGATGCCTGAAATGGCTACCTAGAAACAGAGACCAGACAGGAATAAAGGAAAAAAGGTGGTATTTATTTGAAAGGCCTTCAGGTGCACACTTCAGGCTCCAGAGGTCTTGCCTCAGTGGATACCAAAGTGGACGTCCCCAGGTCACGAGTGCTTCACACTTTTATAACAACATAAATTCACTAACCAGAACCCAGCCAATGATGTGATTTCCCCAGCTTGCCCCCCGTCTTCCCATGATGATGGTTTACAGTTCTTGTTTCTGGATGTCCTTGAAGAGCAAGTTAGAGGTTTTTTTATGTCTATCTTAGCACGGAGATAGACAGCATAAGAGAACAGCATTTAACAAGCTACAGAAAACTTCAGAGTTACACTAGCAGTACAGGATTTGAAAAATATAAAAGTTAAAACCTAAGGCATCAACCCCATGAAAATAAGGTAAAAATTTAAGTATATCTAAGTCAGTAATTGTAACACACCTATATAACAACAAATTTCTGTTTTGGAAAATCTAAAATGACCCATCTTTTTGAATATTATTTTTGTAGTTTTTATTTTTCTTAAATAAAAGTTATTCGGTGGCAATTTTCCTATCAATAACTTATCTCTTCTAAGCAAGAAAAGTTTAAAAGATATCTTTTAAGTTGGGAACTGGGCACCTGAGGTGACCAAGAAAGTACTTTTTCTCCTACTCTGCTGAAGAAGAGAGATCATGTACCTAGGACTGTGAGTCCCTACTATTGTTGCTCTGATTTGGCAACTGTCTGGTTAGGGGTCATAGTTAAGATTCAATCTCCCATTATATAAAGGAAGACAAAGTGAAAATAGCATTGGCATTTCAGTGAGCTTCTCTTCAGAGAGTCACAGTAGCTGGGAATTTTCTGCAGAGCCAGCTATTCCCTAATGTCCTGCTGTAAAATCAGCCTCTGGTGGGACCCAAGATAGGCAAAACTTGGTAACAACTGTCTTGCAATTTCAGTTGGTCATTTCATGTCCTTGTCCTGTAAACTACAAACCACAGCATTTGGTGGTGGTGTGGTAGCTCATCAACTTTGGGATTAAGTTATTTGTGGCATTTTTAACATAGTTCTGTCTTTTCATTAGCACAATTTTCTTGCTTGAGTTGAGCAGTGCAGCCTAGAACATCTCTGGTAATAGTGTACTCTGTTTTTTTGTGAGTCTAGTGACGGACTTTTAACTGCAGCAAATCAAAATATACTGTAAAGTGATAGGTGTGATTTCTTTCCTACTAACTGTCTGATGTTTATCTTACTGTAAAATCTTAAAAGAATAATACATTTTGCAAAAGAAACTAAAAAGGTTTTGCATCAGTTTCAACTTGGTACAACTGTGATAGTGTATTGAATCAAAGTTGTGAACATTTGTCTGAGCTTTATCCTTAGTTACTTTGATGATTTTGGTATTTTTTGGACTTTAACTTTTCAATCATATTTGATCCATTAATTGATATATATTTAATTTATTCTGCTAGTGAGAATAAATAAATTTTGGGTTTGTAGTGTGGAATACAAGTGAAGAAGGATTAAGAAAGCTAGACAAGTTAATGGAATAGAATAAAGATTTGGAGCTGAGAACTGAGATCATTTTATAAACAAAAAAAACCACTACTGTCTGCCAACAAAAATTGCAATTAATATAGCAAAAGACTACTTCTAGAACCTAGACACAGAATTTTTGGCAGTCTGTAAAACTCCATCTTCCTATGGGATATATGATTCAATTAGCTTATGTAATGCTCACTAATAAATCATCCTATATACACCTAGCTGAAGAGCTTATAGGAAAATAAGTTGTTTTCTCACAATTCCCCGTGGATATCTGCATTTATATTCTGTCAAAGCTACTGTAGTACCTGCAGGAAATGTGAGTGCCCTTGGATATCCTTAAAGAATTAAACCTTCTAAAGTTACAGGAGTGTGAAAATAAATTTAGAATACTGGATTTAGCTAGACTGTTTGGGTTGCAGCTGCAAAATACAGCTGCCTTGGGACACAGGTGAAAACTAGGTTTCTGTGCTCAAGGGCGAACCCACATTTTTTGCACTGGCTATTGCACTAACTAAACTCTCTTGTAATTCTGGAGAAATATGAACTTGCTGCTAATTTGCGTGGTTTGAATTTGGTGATTTTTACATTAGCTTTATCAGAGGAAATAGTTATTGTGTGAACAAAATTGTTATTATGTGAACACATAAACATTTATACATGTTTCTATTTGCAATATTATGCATTATTTGATAATGAGAAAACATTTATCAGGAAATACTGATAAAAGGCTTGTGTGCATTCATTTATATAATTCTTTATTCTGTTCAGAATTGCCTTACTAATGTGTTTTTTACAGCAGTCAGCCCAAATGCAAAAAATAGAAGCAATACATGTATAGACTGTGGCTCAAAAAGATGCTTTAAGAATTTAATCATGAGTGGGATTGCATACTTTTGGCTGTAGAACTGCTTATATAAAGCTATATTTGCATCTCTATAAGATTAATGAGTAGGAACAAGTATAGTGAGTGTGAGTTGTAATCAAAGGATCTCTATATAAACAAAAAATTGTGCCAAATTAGAGACTTCTGTTTATCAGACAATAAAAAAACAATATTTTCCTAGTCTCCAGATTGTCTCTTGCACTGGCTGTTGAGATGAATGAGTAACTAATGTGTTTTAAAAATGTGTAACCAGTGTATTATTATTTCTATTCTCAGGAATGTGAATCTTCTCCCTGCACTAACGGAGGTTCTTGTCAAGATGCCATCAATGCATTTGTTTGTACTTGCCTGAGTGGGTACACAGGCAGGTTTTGTGAAGTTGATGTTGATGTTTGCAGTGAATCTACACTGAACTCAGTTCTGTGTTACAATGGAGGTGTATGTGTTGATGGACCTGGAAGAACCTTTCATTGCAGGTTAGTATGAATACTGTCATATAATTGCTTTAGTTAATACAAATTGATTTGTTAATATTTCAGGGCAGAACTGATACTGTGTGCACTGTGTGAACTCAAATGGATTTGGTGCTCAATCCTAGTGCTCAAAAATATTGTTATCTTAAATTATTCACTGCTTAACACCATACCCTTCTATCTGAAAAATTATCTTCAAGTGCTTTGGAATTATTTGTGGAAACTTCTAACATAAAGTGACCCTAAAATATTTAAAATTATTATGTTTATGGATATGTGTGTACTCACATGTTTTGTACTCAAAGGGAAAATTAACTTGCAGTCATATTCAGATGATGGGTAATTTATTTACTATGTGTGCACATACATATATCCAAAGCAACTCCCTAAGATCCGTCATCATCTTTCTCCAGCTGTTAAAGACTTCTGCCTAAATACATGTAATTTTATACCTTATATACTTTTAATATAGTTTTAAAATTAGGCTACTTAATAGACTGTGTACATTATTGTGTCCAATCTTAATATCTAAGTCCTTTTTCAATTGTAACATTTGTAGAAATATTAAATACTAAGAACTTATTTTATAAACATTCTTAAGAAGGAAACATAAATATCTTCTCCTATGCAATCATTTGTTCAAGGTCCCTCAGTGTACTTCACTCCAGTGAATCAACTGCAGCACTCAGCTCAGTGTCATATGTAAACTTGCTGAGGATGCCCTTGATCCCACTATGTCACTGATGAAGACATTAAATAATGTTTATCCCATAAAACCTCAAAAATATTATGGTTTGATATATTGAAAGCTCAAACCTTTCAATACATGCTAAAGTAAATCACACTCTTAATTCTCCAGTGGGCTACTACCAGCACCTAGACTTCTCTTGTGACTTAGATGTCTGATAATTTGTTTCACTCATTGTTTGATCGCCAGTTTGAAAATTCAATCCTATGCATTCTCCTGTCTTTTTTCCTGGTTCATGTTCACTGTTGACTTCTTTTACCAAGTTTTAGGTGTTGCAGCATCCTTTCTTCTTTCACAGATGAATCCTCTGATTAAATGAAATTGCTTATATTTCTCCCCTCTTCTGCTTGGGAGCTTATGTCAAACACTGTAAGGATACTTACCTTGCACTTGCTTCTGAGCCCAGCATTGACCACCAGGAGGACTTCATGGAACCAGCGTCAGGGAATTTGAAAGCAATTATAATCAGATTTTTTTGTGTTGCCAAGATTGCATAGGTTTTCATGAGTGTTGTAAGACTACAGTAAGGTAGGTTGATGTAAGATAGCGTTATGATCCTGCAAAAAGAAGTGACATATTTAATAAAAGTTTCTTCTGATGGAGTACAGGGAAAGGACATTTTTCAGCTGATTTTCTCTCCTATATTAATATTCTTTAGAAAACAGACATAAGTCCCTTTCCTATCCTTCAGCAGGTGCTACCATTCCAATTAATGTGTACAAGTAGGAGTAAGAAACATAAAAAGATCATAAAGGCAGGTTTTCTCCTGTACTGTGAATGTTACAATGTAAACCCTGCTCCTTTTGTACCCTTCTGTCCACATGTTTTAAGCAGTCTGAACGATGCTCATGTACAGACTGGAGGATAGGAGTTCTATGGAGGATGGAAAAGTGGAATTGAAAAAAAAGCAAGGGAAAAATATCTCCTACTCTAGCAAAACACCAAAAGCATTCAAATAAATAATGAGTCTTAATGCCTGTTACACACTGTGGAATGGGCAGCAAAAAAATTAATCCAGTATTTCTTAGTGTCTTCTTGTTTTGAGGATATGTCTTGGGATGTTTCATTTTTGTGGGTGTTAGATCAGGAAATAGGAAGTAGTGAAAGTGGTGTAGTAATGGGCAAGTGTCAGGCTGTCTTAACTGTGAGCACCACTACCAGTTTCAGCTATGATGTATGTGATATTTTACTCAGTAGTACAAGGAACAGTTCAACTTTCCTTGAATTATGTGTGAATCAATTACATGAACAACCCTACAGGCTTCTTCCTGAAGTGAATATGAAAAATACCCTTTGGGATAGTCCTTGAATTGTGTGTTATCTGAAATATCTTTCTGTCTTCAAACCCTTGGTTTAAAAATAAAACAACTCATGAAATGAGAAGGATGCTGGGATGTGTAATTCAGTTCTATCCTGGGCAGATTGCCACTGAATCAGTGCTTTAGGAGACAGATTACCATCTGAAAGGATGCCCACATACCTTCCTTTGTATTTCAGTCTTCTTAATTAAAGGTGCTGGCTGCCACAACAATAAACACTATATGAATCACCAAATTAATAATAAAGATAACATTGGGCTCAGGGGGCCTTTCTGAAGACAATTCAATCCAATATACCTATGATCGGTATAATGAATATATAATAGGAATTCCAAAGCCTTTTTGTGGTATGTTCCAAGTGTTCTGAGGAAGAGAAACTGTTTACATAAAATACTCTGAAATTTCTTTCTGTATTTAATCCACAGTTGGCTCATCCCCACTTTCACATCTTTTGGTCTCAGACCATTCAGTATGTTTGGCTTGGGATTTCCAAATGTAAGCATAATAATAATAATAAATATTCTTCCTTCCCCACTCATTCTTGCATCGACCTTTTTCAAATGTGCATTTCAGGTACTTCCTGCTGACTAGGTTTGGAAGACATAGTGTTTTGGAAGGGTTATCTGTGTAGTGCCTTCAGTCTGATCAGGTGAAAATAATGTCAACAGCCCTATGACAGGTCTTGCCTGAGATCAGGTTCTTGAATATTATAGCTTCATTGTACTTTTTCAGCACTTCATGGCAGGTATGGGCTTTGTAATCAGGTCTTTTTAGGAAAAACAGAGGAAAGATTTGATGCCATTCTGTCTTTTCAATTGTTTCATAATTTAAATGTATTTATTGTTTTAAGTTTGTGAGTCTGAGAGGTGTGTAGGATCACAAGTAAGTCTGGCCTTATCTTTTGATTCACGAAGGAAGACTGGTGCTTTTTAAATCCACTTTTTGGATTATATTTGACTATATAATTTGTTTCAGAACTGAAGTTTTCTTGGCAGCATCTTTACAAGATTATTTTATACTCAAGACTTGTAAGAGTGAATATTTGATCAACAGAATTACTGATCAAAAAAAAGCCAAGCTTTTTTCCTTTCAGCTCATGAGATCTTAGTCAGAAAAAACCTAAAATAGGGATATGTTATTCTACATCTCCTCCAAATAAACTGCAATTATTTTTAAACATTCATTATGATACTTACCTATCTATTTTTTTTTTTATTCTATTGATAAGGAAGCAAAGTTTAGATTTTAAAGCATCTTGTTTCCAGCACCCTTATGTTCAGATTTTCTTGACCTGTTCAAGCAAGGACTAGCAGGCCTCATAATCAGCTAGGATCTCTGCAGGGATCTAGGAAAACAATTAAAACAATTCAAGCATGGAGATGCTGTATGAGCACAAAACTGGAGTCTGGAAGACATACTACTCTGTGACTGTGGTACACAGATAGCATATAAGATTAGAAATGGTAATGTACAATAATTTATCTTAGAGCATGTAAAAGGTAAACTATATACTATTAGTATGAAGCAAATAGTTGTGAGGGGTCCCTAGAAGTGCAGTCTTGTAGGGCAACTGTATCAAAAAAAATTACTTTGAAGAATCAAACTTGATTAGGATTTGGTAGTGTTTTTAAACAGAAATGTAATTTATCAGTACTGTACATTTGTCCCATACCCCAGAGGAAACAGAACTATTCTTTGAAGTTGTTCATGTCAGCTGGATCTCCAGGCAGTATACAAAAGGCTTAACATAGGGAACATTTACGCAGCTGTGTGCCCCCATGAACTCAAAAAAGTGACTTAATGGTAAAGTATTTGTTTTGAGGCTCACACAGGACTTATATGATGAGTAAAAGTAAAAGCATGCATCTGCTGGAATATTGCTAATTGAAAACTATCATTTCATTTAGATGATGATAACTTCCAAGGCCTGACCAAAGTTGCAGAGTACACGTCACACAGAGCTAGGCATCTAAGTTCCTCAGAGCACTGAAATAAATTTAGTAAGTGAGTCATTTTATTACATGGAAGAAGCAACTTCACTGGACCATTAGAATCTCTCAAAACTGGCAAACCATCAAACAATAGGTTCTCGCATTTGTATGAGCTGTGAATATGTATGCAGCACACTCTGTTTAATCTATGAAAACAGATGCCCCTCCATTTATATGTAGATAACAAGACAGATTCTGCTGATTTCATAATTGACTGCCTAGTTCCTTACACTTAATGAAGCATGAATGTTTAGTGTTTGCATTGTATGTATATATTAATGTACATGAAAACAAAAGAAAGGTGGATGGATTTCAGCCAAGAACCATAAACCCCTGTATGCTATTTCCAGCAGCAGCCATAAGGGTATTGCCAGGAAGAAGTGTGAAAAGCACACACATCGTTTGTCCTCCAGTATTCTCCCATATTCTCTCAAATGGGTGATTTCCTCAGCCTGTTTTGATTTTTTCAGTAGAAGTCAGTGAGTCTTACTTACACCATTCATTCCCTTGAACATACATAAACTTTTCGTTGGATGAGGGGGCTTTGATTAGGCAACCTCCATAGATCCCTGCCCATGTTAGCTATTCTGTGCCAATATGGTAAAACAGACCCACAGGTCTCACCTATTGCATGAAAAAATATCTCAATTTTTTATAATTTTAACCACTGCTGCTGCAAGCTTTATCCCATATATAGTGTGGAAAAGGAAAATGAAAAGATTATTCCAAGCCAAGTTTTCCTTGCTTTTGTGGGCCACTGCCACGTTGCTCCATGCCCCTCCCTTTCTAGGGTAAATGTTTCATGTTTTCCCAGTCCTTCCTACTTCAGAAGCCATCATAAACTTGTAGTTATCCTTGTCACCCTTTTTCAAGGCATTTTAATTCCTAGTTTTCCTTTACTAACACAACAGGATAAGAAGTACACACAGTATCCAGTCTGTAGGCCACTCTGTGATTTATACAATGGCATGTTTTCTTTTCCTTCTCTATTCCTCCCATAACAACACCAACTAAATTTTCACTGATGCTGTGAGGAAAGGGAACACAGTTGGCTGATCAATAAAATGTAGTTTCCATTGATAATAGTTAGATAAAATTGGCATGTTACACATGTCTATAATACTGTATGTATCATTATTTTATACATATATAGAGGCATATAAATATATATATATACACATGATTTTTCATTACATCAAACTTTCTTGTTTAATCAAAATCACATTCTTAGTGTCAGATCAATAAGAATAGGTAATTATGTTAATGATGATTTCTAATTATTTATTCCATTTTATAATGACAAATGCTTGTGTCTTCGTATGAAAAATACTAACTGTAACACTATCAAATGAAATAGTATAATGAAAAATGCACCTTATGTCCTGTATTTTTCTTACCTACATGACAAGCTTATAAGGGAAAGAGGAATTAGTCCATCATAGTCTTTGTTTGCTAACTGCTGATATAAACAATTACTTTAATAACTGCATTTACTAACTGCTAGTCTTAACATATCTCTATACATTCAACTATAAACAGAATTGTAATCATAAGAAGGTTAACATGAAATTAAAATTAAAATAGTTCTCAGAGTGAATTATTTTTCTGAATTATTTTAGAAATATTTTTTTAGATGTATTTTTGAGAAGAATATGATATGTAGCTCTTTTTGTATGATGTTGCATGAAAGGTAAGGGAATCTGTCATAGTCATAAAGAGGCAACAGATGCATTTCAGAGGGGTTGTGCCTGTATTAGCAAATTAACCAGAAGGTGAAGATCACGGGATTTGGAATAATAATATAAACTATGAAAATAATGTATCTCAAGATGTTTAATGTGTACTATATGCTTGATGGAATCCCTGTCTCCTAGAGCTTCTGGGAAAAGGTAGAGTAAAATTACTGCTCTGTCACTCAAGTGGAGTATATGTTTTGATATTCTAACATATCAAACAATTTCAAATACCCACTGTGATATTTAGCTAATTATATAACAAAAGGGAAAAATATAAAATTGAAGATGGTTAGAAACTGTAAAAATGCAGCATGAAGATAGGCAAGGCATTAAGAAACATATCCCAAACAAGGCTATATATATTTATATTTTTTTTAATAAATGCATACTTTATTTTTTTTCACCCTTTACTATTGATATTTACAACAGCAGCACTAGTTAAAATTACCCACTCTCCTTATCGTTTTACTGTTATAAAATTCAACAGTAAAGTGCAATCTGCTAGAGAATTAGCATTGTCTACAAAAATGCAGACAGCAGTGTCTGGAAATGAGGCACTAAAATCTAGTAGGAAAAAAACCCACCCAAAAGCAAAACACAAATCTAATACAAATCACCCATCTGCCCAGTCCCAGAATAAAACCATTTTAAATCTTACATCTGAATAGCTATTGCCAATTGTTATATTCTATTTTTTAACCATTCCTTTTAAAAATTCATTGCCTGAAAGGACACAGGATGCCTCTGCTCTATGTACGTATTGGTTTGGGGTTTTGTTTTTGTTTTTATAGCTAAGTTGTTTTGTGACTTTATGATACAGAAGCCAAATAAAAATAGCTAGTGGGAATCACATTCACATCCTCATTATACAAGATGCAGGGACTGAACAGGTGGGAATCTACCTGTAACAGAACATTTTGGTTTTTTCTAGTCATACACAGAGAATATTTAATTCAACATTACCAAAAACATGAACGCCTAAGTAAAATCCAAGCCCTAGAAAAAGATTTAAAATTTCACAGAGCTTTAAGGTATAATATGCTGCTTATATATTCATCTTATCATGTGAAATACTAAAGCATATTACACAAGTGGTTCAAAGACATGTCACTTTTGATATTTTTGCTGTTAATCTTCACAACTTTGTCATATTTGTGATTTTTTTTCTTTCTAAAATATATCTTCTAAGCACAGGTACACAAATGAAAAATATACTGCTGAGAGTGAACTGACTTAACATTTTATAGTGACTATTTATAAAAGCAGCAACAAACCTATCACAGAATTTACATCATTTAAAAATAAGATTATTGTATTTGGTTGTATTCAATTAACAAATAATATAATGTGGCAGTTGAAGATGTTTAATATATTATTGTTTAAAATCCCTTGTTTAATATGTTATTGTTTAAAATCCATTAGTTGCTGTTTTTCAGAGTTCAAACCTACTGGTATTTTCCAAACATAAGAAATTTACTACCTTGTATCTTGAGTGACAGCCCTCAATTTGAGAAAAAAGGGCTGTGCTTATATGAAATCTGCTAACTCAGAATACAAGATGACAGTTTACTAGAATCCTTGAGGGTATATTTGAATAATTAAATGGATATGCTCACTTTTTATAATAAAAAGAGTTACAAGAAATATAAAAAGCAATGGAAAATATTACTCCTTATTTTAAAACCAAGACAGAAGTACTAGTGTTTCAACTTGTCACCTTGGTAGCATTAAGAATTTGAAAGGCAGTCTATTTCAGTTCTTTGTTTAAAACAACAGAATTTCCACAGGTTTTTTTTCATGGATGGTTTGATTGATTGGGTTTTTTTTTTTAAAGGGCATTTATTGAAAAAGTTACAGTGTAGCTTAGGGCTACTTAGTTTTGCTGTATCCTGCATTTAAAAAGGTGAGACAATGAAGTAGGTCTGAAAAAAATTAGAGCTTTTTGTTTTTAAAGAGCAAGCTTACATTGTCTTTCAGATGTACAGATAGATACTTTTTAGGGATAGTCAAGGGCATAGACAAGGGAAAAAGAAAGAGACAAAGAAAGGGAAAAGAGGGTATTACCCAGGTAAATTGGTCATTTTTAAAGCCTATAATAATAATAAAAAAGATTGTTTTTCCGTCTAAGTTTAGCATTGAAAATGGGAATTTCAGAATTAGTCTCTAGGAGACCCATACAATTTTTTACAAGCCCCTTTACAGGCCAGTATGCATGAATATGATTAGTTACAAACTTAGAATTTAACTCTATATTTATAAATAAGTATAAATAAGTCCATTGGACTGAGTAGTAATAATGGAAGGATACTTTTTACCGTAAGAACATTTAGTAATTACAAATACTATTTATATTTAATCAAATTTAAAAATACACATAGAAGGTTGTCCCAGTTTGAGACAAATTAAGGGAAACACTCTGGGAGGAACACCTCCTCCAAAGAAGGCAGGTTTCAGCCACGCCTCCCCCACCAGGTTTGGAAAAAATTTTCCTTGGCGGAAAAGTGAAAAAGAAAATTTATTTAACAAGTAAAGTGCACTCAGGCATGGCAAAAAGAATAATGCTAAATAATAAAACCTCTCATTGTGGAGAGAACCTGGGTAGACTTCAGAGGCTTTGTGGGTGTGGCTTTATCATCTCCAGATTTGGGGTTCGGTGTAGGCCCCTCCAGGCTGGTGTAGGGCCTCCCAGATGATGTTCTGGTGTTGCTGGACAGTCCAGAAGAGAAGAAGAAGAAACCAAAGTCCCAGGGCTCTGGCTGTAGCTCGCAAACAAAAATCTAGCTTAAAAAAACAAGAGAATGCCACTCTCTTCCCTTCTGCAGAGAGCTGAGAAGAGAGCGAACCCCAGCTCCAGAGAGAAAAATAAAGTTTATTTCGCTTTTCCTCCGAGGAAAATTTTTTCCAAACCTGGTGGGAAAGGGGCAGCTGCAACCTGCCTTCTTTGGAGGAGATATTCCTTCCAGAGCATTTCCCTTAATTTGTCTCAAACTGGAACAAATAATTATTGGCACCCAATGTGAGGCCTAAAGCATTTACTTTGAGAAAATTAGAGTGTTCAAAGCAGGCCGGCCGCTGGCATACTGCAGCTAGGAATAACAGAATAGGACTCCAGTTGTATTTTTTTGGTTTTTGGAAACGGGGCCATGATTAAGAGGGATGGCTAGGGGCATTCGTATTGTGCTCATTTCGGCAGCACATATACTAAAATTGGAACTGAGAAACAAGTGAATCCAAAATCTGTGTTTTGAACACAGTGCTGAAGGAATTACCCTGCCTCTCCCCTGTCTCCCAGAGCAAGTTTTAAAGGCACAGAAAGGCACAGGATTCATGTCTGGGCATAGAGCAGATGATAGGGAATACAGTAACATACAGTCACCCCAGGACAAAGGTGTTCTATGCCTGAATGTGACACACAATTTAATTCTATTAGAATTTCTCTAAAGTATCATAAATTGTGTATATTAATGTAACTGGAATTACATATTCTTTCTCTACATGGGTTCGCCAGAAATGCTTTGCTATTTCCTGAAGATTTCATGCTGAAAATCTCAATTTCAGTTCTGTAGGACAAGATCAGTGTTCACTCAGTGTCTATTCATCTGCACTGGTGAATTAGGTGCTTTTCCTAGGAGCTCAACCCAGGAGAATAGCATTTACCCTTCAGAAGATAATATAGTGTATTGTACCAGGTAATATCAGCTATAGACTTAATTTTTTTCTCTGTGTACACATTAATTACTTCATGCTGAAATACCTTATCTTAGGAAGCACTAATGCTAGAAACAAGACAAATAACTTGTAAAATAATCTTGCTCAGGGTTTGAGCATTGAAGTAAAACTTTTCATTGTTGATATAATTTTCAATAACTTTCTGTCTAATATTGAAACATAGCTCTTTGTACTCATTGTTATGTTAGCGAACTGGGGGAGAGAAAAGGGAACATAGGAACTCCCACTTATTGTCAGGCCTCAGCCTCATTTTTCTCTTCATCTGATCTTGTCCTGTGACCAGACTTCAGAGGAATGCCTGAAGAATTCAGTGGAAAAATATTTTTCTCCCCAACTCTTCATCTACCACCATATATAGGTCTCAGTTTAACTGGCTGGAGCCAATGATTGCCCTGAAGCATAAGTTCAAGATCCTTCCCAAAGGTTATTTTAAAACATTTTTGCATTAAATATGGGTATTTCTGTATCCATAACATTTCAACACATTTCCAGTATTTCCTTAAACATGTCTACCATTAAAAATTGTTCATCTGTTGTAGGTGTGATCTCTAACAGTGTTGTGTAAGTCATGTATATTGCTTTATATGTCTCCCTGTTTGGATTTCTTCCAGAACTGAGTTTATCCAAAACACATATTAGTCATTCTGGATAAATGTCCCTGAAACACTGTTTCCTGCATGATTCCTGATGCTCTGTCTTGGTCCCAGTGAGAATTACAGAATATGTACTTCAGACAGTAGGTGCTTTGGTTCCCACTAAGTATTCCTATTATTTTTCTCATTTCTCATCAACAATCTTCTTGTGATGGCCTTACAGTAAGAAATATAATTGCTGTTTTCTCTCAAATAATAAATAAAGAGAACAGAAAGACTTCAAGAAACAGACTCAGCCATCTTTGCTTTCCAAGTAACTGTAGAGGATCAACAGAACTTAGTTAACTGCAAAGCTATGAAAGTAAGGAGCAGAAAACATAATTCTTCGCTGCTAGTGGTCTGTTGGAATTTTTTTTTTTCTATTCTAAATATTAAACTGATTTGGAAGGGTAATAAAAACTAAAAAAAAAAAGTGCAAATGGCCAAAAATTACTTAAGAGATTGAAGTCATCAGCAGTTCTTTGACTGTTTGATTATTTTCTTCATCAGCAAACAGGTGTCTCCTATTTTCATTCCTTCCATCTGTTCTTTGGTGTTTGATCCAAGGTTTAGAAAAGTTTAAAGGTTCAATCATAAGGTGCAAGCCAATTTTCTATCCCCCTTTTACTTGCGTGCTGGTAGCAGCATTTGTTCTGTATTATGCTTTGTACATCTCTCAGCAGTTTAAGTATCTGCAGCTAGCTAGACTAAGAAAGTACGATAGCACTCTAGACACTAGATTGGCAATGCGAGCACTGAAGTTAGCTTAGAATAGTAAACTTTTAAAAAAACAGTATGCTATAGAGCTTGTGCAATGCCTTAGTTGTATCATCATAATACACTCTCTAGAGGAATTGCAGGCCCTGGGGAAAAAATGAGAAGAATCTGTTTTTCACTCTAGGTTTTGCCAGGTTTGGCAAACAAAAATAGTTTGAACTGAGAAATTAAATTTATAGCTTATTGGTGAGTAATGGCAGCAATCTACAGGCTTCTTTCCTGAAATTCTCTCCAATGGGAAGGCTACCAGACATGGTACATTAGGCACTGTTGAGAATTTTTCTGGTACAATCTGTTTGAATGACAAAATAAAAATTAGGTAGTTGGGAAAATCAGACAGTGGAACAAATTCTATGAACACCAATATTGGTAACAAATATTATTCTTTTTACTTGTTTTGAAGAAAGGCAAACTTTCCTTTTTATTCATAATCTTAATCAAATGGGTAGACCTTCTCATACTCTGCATGTGCTAAAAGACATGCTGGGGGTGAAGACCACATTGGATCAACAGAGAGCTGTGGTTGGAACTTGAGATAAAAAAAAAGAGAGTTTGTGACCTTTCTTGGCCTTTTGAAGTAGGAGCAGGCAACTCAGGAAGACTACAACTATGTGGTGTACCTGGTCTACTTGAAGGTGTCCCTGTCCGTGGCAGGGGGATTGGAATTAAATTCTCTTTAAGGTCCACTTCCAACCCAAACCATTTTATGATTTTCTATGTCATGACATTATGCAGGTAGAAAATTGGAAGCACCAAAACTTGAATAAAACTTAATCTTCCTAGTGGCATAAAAACCCAAATATTTCTATAAATTATTAGCAACAAAAGGAGGGATAAGGAGAATCTTCATTGGATGCAAGGGAGGAAACAGTGAAACAGGGAAAACAGAAGAACACAAAGCTGAGGTACTTAATGACTTCTTTGCCTCAGTCTTTAACAGTAAGAACAGGTGTTAGGGGAGTCAGTTGCCTGATGAAAAAGCACCTGGAGGTGCTGGTTGGCAGCTGGCTGAACATGAGCCAGCAGCGCACCCAGGTGGCCAAGAAGGCCAATGGCATCCTGACTTGTATCAGATGTGGCATGGCCAGCAGGATAGGGAAGGGGTCATTGCCATGTACTCAGCTCTGGTGAGGTTGTGGCTTGAATTCTGTGCTCAGTTTTGGGCCCCCGATGACAAAACAGACATTGAAGTGCTGGAGCATGCCCAAAGAAGTTGGGCAAAGGTCTAGAGAGTAAGTCCAATGAGGAGTGGCTGAGAAGCTCATAAGTTGTTAAATGCCCTTGATTAACTTTCTGTCCTTTATATGTTTGGAAATGGGTTCCAAGAAACCTTGCCCATGACCTTTCCAGGGACAGAGATAAAGATGATTGGCTTAGTGTGCAATCTTCCTTTCCACTTTTTCTTCTTAAAGGTAAACATAATATTAATCTTTTTCCAGCTAATAAATCACCCAAGGCCACTGACACCTTTAATGTCTATGTTGTTATAAGTACTAAAACAGCCATTATATTTTCCTCACAAATTTTTCTTTTTCTTTCTCTTTCTTAATTTATTGTGGGTGGCTGACCACTGATGTAAGCAAAATAGAGGAGTACCTATTTTCATAGCTGATTCCTTCCTTTACATTGAAACAGTCAGGAAACTTCAGGTAGACACTTTTAAAAAATTTACAGTCTTTGTAACACATGGTAGCAATATCCCGTATACAGCACCATATAAATTATGTTCTTATAGCAGCTCCACAGTTCATCTACCCTTGTCCGATTAGTTAGTGAACAGCAAATGAAGGCAATCCAAACAATCATGGTAGTGTGCCTCTTAATGGAAAATGTATTTTGTCAGTTAGGTAATCGTCCCTGTAAGTTCCCATAAAAGAATCCATTTTGTTATTCTGAAGTCTGGCAGCCACTGCTTATTTTGCCAGGTTTTGGGTGGTTTTTTTTGGTTTGTGGTTTTGTTTTTGTTGTTTGTTTTTCTTGATTTTGTTTGCTTATTTGTTTGATTTTTCTCTGACACTTATTTCATGAAATATTTAATAGATATGCTTGGAAAGAGGCTGCTTCAAGGCATGTCTTCCAGAAGCAGTTGTTTAGTCTTGTTGTCTTCTTGTTCATCTTCTGAGTCTTCTCTAGGTTGCCTCCAACAGCTAGTGTGCTTAACTTTGCAGAGGCTGTAGAACCTAGAAAAAGTTCATTTCCCACACTAGAAGACCCAGCTGGATCATGTCTAAATATTTGAATAGGTACTTTATTTGGATAGAGTGGTAAAATCAGTAACATGAGCTTTGTCCTCCAGTTCAGTCACAAGCATAGCCACACCTACACTGAACTTCTGTCAGTAGAAGAATTCAAATAACAGCATCATATCGCCTTAGTTGATTGCTGCTGTTGTAATTGTTATGCAATCAAATTGGGACAAATGGAGTAGTGTGTGATGTTTTAGTGACCTCCCATTTGCTTGGTCTTCCATGAATGTATTCTTTAGAGCTGTGTGACTAGAGTACAGTATACTAAACATATGTAGCTAAATTACCATTTGCTGCTGCTAATCCTCTTTGGTTGATGTACAGTACAGAAACAAAAGACCTAAAAGTAAAAATCAATGCTTCCTAATTTGAGAGCTTTTTGGGTACTAATTTGAGTATGTCACTGGCTGATACAGAACAATAGACACCTTCAGGGATAGGATCTAAATAGCTTCCCAGATAGAGTTCTCAGTAATGAAACTCCTGTTGAAGATGAAAATACACTGTTAAATCTGTGGTTCTGAGTATTATACTGGTTTTACTTCAAATCTGTGGATACCTTTTGAGAAGCAATAACAGAACTTGCAGTGATTATGCTATTTTTCATTTTGTTTTGGGGGAAATGCTCGGTGTTACTACCTGAAAATAAAATCAGTTAATGACATAGGCGGACTTCACAATTGCCTCATTGTGGCAAGTGTGCAAACTTAGAATTTGAAGTAAAAGGAAGACAAGCCCAGACCACTAATAAGTGTGCTAAGGGATGCTACCAGTGTGAGTCCTTTCAAAGGGCTGAAGCAGCATGTGTGGCGCATATTGCTGAGATTATTCAGAAATTGAGAGCAAAGATGAATGCATGACCTGCTTTCAAATGAGAATGAATGCAGCTCCTGGTAGCTCAGCATGATGTTTTCTTTAGACTCAGAGCCAACTGCTTCAAAACAATAAAGAAAATCCTCTCCAAGCTGCATCTATCCTTCAAATAGGAGACCAACAATAGCTGGCAGGAACTGGAAGAATCCTGCATTTGCTTGTGGCATATTATTTCAGACATCTCTTTTTCTCATGATTCCTACAGTAAAATCCCATGATAAAAACTGGCACCAGCAAGATTTTATATATATTTATACACACATATAAATATGTAAATTTATATACAGTACTTTGTTGCAAAATAAGTGTTGACCTGGAAAAATAAATTACTAATCTACATTTTCAGTACTAAGCACTGCATAAGCAGAGTTTAAGATATATGTTTTAAATTACTATTATATTAAGCCTTATCTCTGGAAATAAAAAAATGATGTGCTTTTACGTGGAAAAATAAATTTATTTCCTGAAGCAAATGGTGACTAATGACTTCCATACATTGCTATGAATATGTGGGTGCAAGACTTGATACATGAAAAAATCTCATAGTGCTCAGAAAATATGTATAGTCTTTAATTCAGAGCTCCTGAATTTTATTTTTCAAAATGTGGGCATTGAAAATGTTACATTAAAATATAACATCATAAACTGGAGGTAGTTCAGATGTCAATGGTTCTTCATTGTCACTATTTACTGTCACTATTTATTTTATGTATAATAACTTCAAAATCCTGTTGCATGGTGAATATTCCCCTGTATTCCACTCTTGTGAGACCCCAGATGGAGTGCTGCATCCAGCTCTTGGGCCCCCAGCACAGGAAGCACATCAACCTCTTGGACTGAGTCCAGACTGAGCCTACCAAGATGATCTGAGGGATGGAGCACCCCTCCTATCAGGAAAGGCTGAGAAAGCTGGGATTGTTCAGCCTGGAAAAGAGAAGGCTTTGGAGTAACCGCGGCCTTCCAGTACCTGAAGGGAGCCTACAAGAAAGTTGGAGAGGGGCTTTTTACAAGAGCATGTAATGACAGAACAAGGAGGAATGGATTTAAACCTAAAGAGGGTGGGTTTAGATTAGATATTAGGAAAAAATTCTTTACTGTGAGAGCCATGAGGCACTGAAGCAGGTTGCCTGGAGATGTTGTGGATGACTCATCCTCAGAAATGTTTAAGGTCAGGTTGGATGGAGCTCTGAGCAATCTGGTCTAATGAAAGGTGCCCCTGCCTGTGGCAGGAGATTGCAAATCTTTGAGGTCCCTTCTAACCCAAGCCATTCTCTGATTCTATGATTCTATGATATATGTGGTATAAAAGAGGATGTTAAATGTTAAATACTTGACATTTACCATTACCGTTGTCATTTAACATTATCACTACATACGACACACACTCATATTTATTTTCTAAAATAATCTTAAAGTTTGTAAATTTCTGTTATAATTTTCATTCATCTTTGTTTCCAGTTTGAATTTATGTTTCCCCCAAGCAAAGTAGATCTATGTGTTTCTTTCAGAAGTTCCTATTAGTTTGACTTTGTATCCTTCACACAATATACTGAAGAGTCAAAGGAAAAAAGCACCAATCAAGAGGACAAAACCTCTTCAATAGACCTCTTGAAGGCTTACAAGCACTGATCGATCATATTATTGTAAAAGGTATCAAAGACTGAATTTCAGCCAAGATAAGCATTATTCAATATTGGGTATTTCTCTGAAAGCATTTAGTATCTCCACGATTAGCTCTATTCTGCACTCATCATTTTTCTGATGCATTACCTTATCATTTACTATTTATACATATCATTAACTTAGATTCTTTATTCAATGAATTTTCTAGAGGCAGCTCTTTCAAGTTATTAACCATAGGCCACAATCTGAACCTTGCACTTGTTCAGAAACAACATAAAGTGAAAGAACAGTAATTAATAAAACTATGGGAAGTACAATATAGTGCTTTGTCTAAAATGTAGCAGCATCAGTCTTTTGAGACTTATATGATACATATAGACAAATAAAAGCTTGCAATTAATCCAAGCTTGCAAAAATAGTAAGAAAATGCAACAGGAAATACATCTCACAGCCATGGTCTGAGTTTGGAAGCTAGCACAAATAAGGAAAAATATGTTGGGATGGTGCTAGAATCCCAAAATACATACCATTCAGATGCATTTTTTTTTCCACTCACACAGGGAAGCATCTTGAGGCCTGTAACAAACAAATCCTTTCTTAGGTGTGGGCTGCACTCTTTCACCTCCCTGACTCAGGAATAGTAGCTGACACACTGTCAAAGCTTCAACCCCTTCCTGCCTATCTCCTCCTCACTTATCATTGTGAGGGTTAGAACAGAAGTCAGGGCATGGATCACAGAATGGGCCAGGTTGGAAAGGGCCACAGAGGGTCATGTGGGCCAACCTCCCAGTTAAAGCAGCTGGGAGTTCAAGTTCTAGTCATCCTAGAGCACGTGGCACAGGATTGTGCCCAGATGGTTCTTGAACAGCTCCAGTGAGGGAGGCTCCACAACCTCTCTGGGCAATCTATTCCATTGCTCAGTCCACCTGCTCAGTAGCAAAGTTCTTCCTAATTTTTGTGTGGAGCTCCCCAGGTACAAGACCCTGCACTTGCCTCTGTTGAGTATCAGATAGTTGTCTGTCCATCTCGTCAGCTTGTCAAGGTCTGTCTGAAAGGCTGCCCAGCCCTCTGGGGTATCAGCCACTCTTCCCAACTTTGTGTCATCAGTGAGCTTGCTGAGGAGGCCTCTGATCCAAGTCACTGATGAATAAATTAAACAATACTGGACCCAATATTCAATTTTGGTGGACAAATTTTTCCCTCTAACAGAGCCTGAGTGTACAGATATGCAGAGAGGAGAGGAAGGGAGTTCCATCCAATCTCATAGACCTCTGCAAGAAAACAATTTCATTTTGAAATTTAAAGCAAAGATTACAGGAAACAAACATAAACTTCATAAAGAAATTTTCTCAGTTTAGCTCCCTTTTTATAGAACCAAAAAAAAAAAAAGGCTTGCGTTGAAAGGAACCTTGAAGATCATCTTGTTCCAACTCCCTCTACTGCACCATGGGCAGCAATGCCATGCACTAGGTTGCTCAGGGCCCTATCCAATCTAGCCTTGAACTCCTCCAGGAATGGGGAATCCACAACTTTTCTGCATAACCAGCTCCAGATCTCACTACCCTCTGAGTAAAGCATTCCTTCTTAACACCTAAACTAAACCTCTGCCCTATCACTATCTACCCATGTAAAAAAATCCCTCTCCCTTCTTGTATAAGGAAAAAAAAAAGTTAAAAAGTTTACCAATGTTTAAATCACTTCTTTAAATCCTTTGTTTAGATACAGACCATCTGACATTGTGGTCTTCAGAACATCAGCTATCTGTACCATTCTGTCCAGGTGACCTGTAAGAGTGTACCCTGAACATGTTCATATACCTATGTGATAAAGTTATCACTGAAATGAACATCTTCATTTAAACTGAATAATTGTGTTATTAGAGATTATTCTGACCTTAATAACACATTTATTTGAAGTAGCCTTCAAAACTAAGCAAGAACAAAACTGCTGTTTTTTCTTGTCTTACAAAATCCCAGTGTATTATGGCTGAACAGACTGCCAGAAGTTTTAGGCTAACCATACAAATAAAGCCTTCTGCTGGAGAGATACCTGCTTGCAAAAGGAATGTTTTCTTTACGAGAATTACCGCCTTCTTGAATGAAACAGATTTCTTTGTCCCCCTAGTTGTGTTGGTTGGAAATATGATTTTTTTCTCCATGCTCATTGCATCTATGCTAGCAAAAGATTTGAAGTTCAGCCTGAGCCATTTTGTCTTTCTCCTCAGGAAGAAAGTTGGCCATCTGACAAAATGATAACTAAGCAAGAACATTTTTAAGAGCTAAGCTCACTGTGCTGCCAAAGCAACACCTGCAGCAGCAGCATACATTTTATTGGGAGTGCTTCGTAATTGCCAGAGCAGTTTTACTTGCTGAGGGGAGGAGACACCTGTCTCTAACTATCTGCAGTCTGCAGAGCTGGCACAGGCCTATTTTTGTTTTTCAAGATATTGTGTCACTTCTCCTTAAAAGATAAAGCTTCTCCATCGGTATGTTTCACCTACCATTTTGACATGTATTACAGTTTATTTTATACAACTAAAGCATTATCCATTAGAAGAAATTAATAGGCATGGTAGACATGTGAATGACACTCTGAAGTACAAATTCTGTCATCATGTTAGACATGTGGCTGGTAGGAATTCAACAGATGGAATTAAATGATTAGCATAACAAAATAGTGTTTTTTAACTACATAAGGTGGTGCAAAGAACAAGTCCTGCTGTGTTATTAGTCTGTGATGTTTATTCATTCACATTTAAGTAGTTCCCTTCTGTGTGAAGTAGCCATCAGTACAGTAAGAATGTTCCCACTAGAATATGCACTTGTTACTGCCACTATGGCATTTTCTCTGACATGGATTCATCATCATTCATCACTGGCAATGTTTTGAAACAATTTTTTCAAGAAAATGGAAACAGCAAAAGAAACAAATATGGAAGTATTGCTGAAATTTTAACACTGCTGATTTCCACATTTTCTTCAAAGAGTATGATTAATTTTATTAAAAACTCATGAGATCATTTGCACTATGGGGGCTCATATGGAGTTTTTCCAGCGACATTTTATTGCATTTTAACTTGTCACAAGCTATCTCCACTTTTAAAGATTGTGCAGTTCAAATTTTGCTCATTGTTATCCCCATCTTTTTGATACCACTATGCAGCATTGCTTTCAGGACTCACAGCAACACTTTAGCTGTTCTCCCTTTTAATTTACATGGTGATCAGATAAACCTGGAACCACAAAACCAAGTACTGCTTCAGTATTCAGCAGTCACAGTAGTAGACAGAATAGCATCACCAAATGATCAATAGAATCTTTTTGCTGTTTCATTTTTAAGATGCTGATCTATTCACTAAGAACTCTTTGGGGGACCATTCAGTTATAAGTATCTCAGGTCAGATAATCACCACCGTTCTTTTTTCAAATATTCAATAAATCTCTTAGAAGAAACATGAACCACCTAGGTTCTAAGCATAGATCCGTCACAATGAATATTTGCCTGTTCTTACCTCCTGTGTTGACGCTAACCCATATCCTGAGCTAAGCTTGTTTGTGAATTATTTAAATGGGTCCATACTTGACCAAAGTTTACCTCTGATTGATAAAAACCCTAATTTTCTCTGCAAATTAGCAGTTATGTAACATATTTCAAATATTAAGAACAGAAAATAAATACATTTAATGCAGCTGTGGAATTAAGATTGCTGCACTTCTAAAATCCTTATTCATAAATAACAGTATGTTCATTTTGGGAGCAGAAAATGAATCATGGTGTCATTAACTGTGCATGTTTTTGATCAGCTTGAAAATGGTGCAGGTAAGTAGATACATTATCATTACTTACCTTTAACTGATTGCTGAAGGAGATTTTCTTCTTTGTTTACTGGTAATTCATTTCATAGTTACACTGAGTGGTTTTCAACAGAAGCACTTGGTGTCAGCTGTTTTATTTATGGCACCTCCAATGAACAGGTTTGTACTTTAGTTTCTTCTCAATTTCTTGGAGTATTAGAAAAACACCAGAAAACACAATGTATTTGTAGAAGATAGAAACAGGAAAAAATGTTTTCCATTTCTAAAGACATATTTTTATATGTTAACATGTTTTTTAAAATTAAACATTAAATATTGTCCTTCATTATAAATTGCCCTGAGATACAGTAATGCCCAAACCCAAAGTGAGGGACTTCTAGTGTCAATAGAGAGCTCTAGTTCTTATGTTTTGCTGACTAAAGATCAGCTAGTTCAGTCTCAGTTCCTCTCCAACTTAAGCTCTTCTAAAAATCATTTGCTTCTGCAGGAATTTAAAAGCCAAAGAAGTCATTAGCTATTAGGGAAAACATTTATGGGTAGAAAAGAACCTTTGAAGCACTGGGTATTGTTCCTGAACAAAGCTGTAAGGCCAGAAAAGCTGTTGAAGTACCAGGAGTATTTTTCCAATGTTTTTATATTTTACAAATATTGTGTTGAGGCAAATACGATACTACAGGGCACCACTGAACAAATTATACAAGTAGCAATGAGGAAAACTGCAGCTTGCTTTCATCATTTTAGCTTGCATTTCTGAAAAATGACAATCATGGGGAAGGGCACAGATGAATTTAATTTCAGGTTCTGTCTTTGAATAATTCTTTCTTTCTCATCAACTAAAAGATTCAGTTCCTCCTTTCACATTTCCCTGGTGAATACCTCCCTGTATCAGGTAAAAGTTTTTGAAAGAACAGTTTAACCTCTGATATTAGAAGTGAAGAAATCCTGGTCCTATTATATTAAAAGCAGATATTCCTTGGAAGACTGAGCTTAAATTTTTAAACCAAAGTTTAAAATGTTAAATTCATATTCAAAGTTAAATAAAGCACAAAATCTAGATATTTTAATTTTACTTTATATCTCATATTTATTTCATCTGTTTCATAAATCTAGTGGATGCTTTTATTATCTTCATGTATTTGAAGACAAAACAACTCTGTTCAATCCGTATCTGGCTTATAGTTTCACTTCTGCCAAATTCACATTTTATTAATTACAGAATAAATAATATTTTCCTTCATAAATCTTTGAAAATATCATAATTTCTTGTTTTAAATTAATGTTGACTATCCATTTGCTTTTAATGTAGGATGATATTTCTGCACCAATTGCTTGGTGGAATCACACATAGATGTCATTGCCTACAACTGAGTGACAACCCATTTTTAAGTTAACTTCAGCATTTGAATTCTGGAGAAATATTGGAGAAATATCCCCTTATAGTTTTTCTCCTGCATTGCCATAGAATTTCTAGATGCTTGGTCTTCACTAGATTTGTATGTATCCAAGGGGTTTTCACAACCTTTTCTCCTCTACTGCAAGTCAAGTAAATAAGTATTTTGTTGTTTTTGCTCTAGATTTTCAACACAGTTGTGTATTCTATGTCCAAGCTTTTTGACAAACATCTTCAAATGTTAAAACCTTGCTTTATTTCCTCTATTTAAAGATACCTTGGAAGTAGAAGTACCACCATAGTAGTTTAAGCTGAATTCTTTCTATTTTTTTCTTATCTTTTCTCTATTTTCTCTCCACAGTTTCTAATATTAAATAATTTTTAGTCTCACATATGTAATACCACCACTTTCATTGGTAAGGTCGTCTCATTAGATAACTTTGGAGTATCTTTCTCTCAGAGTTGCTCATTATCTGTAGAACTTTTCAGTTCATTAACTGCTAACTGCCCATTTAAATACCTTTCCTGACCCTTAATTGAACTACATTCCACCCTATCATCATTAAATCTACCCCAGAACTATGTGTGTGCATGTGGTGGAAAATGGGAACTGACTTGCAAGTGCTTACTTGTGATATTTTATTGATGACAACAGAAAACTTAGCTTTGTATATTTAGAACTACAATCAAAATTTTAAATCAGTTGCTGTAGAGATTAAATTATCTGGAAATATAAAAATCTGTGTTTAATATTGGAAGCATCTTCCCTGCACAATCTGGAGTTTAAGTCTTATGAGTTGCAGTTCTGGATATTACTTACTCATGCTTTGTTCATGTAGCTAGTTTCTTAATGTTCTTCCTTTAACACAAGTATGCTATAGTTGAGAAAGATGTCAAATACCATATTTTAGGACTTATCTAGACATAGACTCTAATTTTGGTTTCTTTGTTGAAGTCCAGGATGCAAAGAGTCAAAATACGTATATTGGAGTGTTTGATATTTAAGCTTAAAACTTGTCACACGGGACTATTCAAAACTAACTTTTCCATCTAGGGGAGAAAATGCTTTGCTACACAGACCAGCCAGTTCTTTAGAAATGTGTCATTTTTATGGTTCTAATGTTTCCTTTTTCTCATTTTAATTTCTATTTTTCATGTTTGATTCGTTTCTTCAGCAAAAATGTCTGAAAATAGATTACTTGAAAAAATTAAATAAAATTATATAGTTCCACCAAGCTTTTACATGCTGTCAAATGGAATTAGCAGGCTCTTGCTTTAAATTGTCTTTTCTTTGTATCTTTATGTCACTTGTCTCCATAGACTATCCCCTAAACTTAGTGACTTAAATCTAGATAGTGTGTACCTTCTAGTAGTTGGTTGACTCTGGCTAGATGCCAGATACCCACCAAAACCTCTCTATCACTCCCCTCCAAAAATGGACAGGGGAGAGAAAATAAAACTAAGGATTCCCAGGTTGAGATAAGGATCAGGAGAGATCACTCACCATATACTGTCACAGGCAAACCAGGATCAAATTAGAGATATTAATTGAATTTATTACCAACAAAATCAGAGCAGGATATGAGAAGTAAAATAAAACCTTAAAAACACTTTTCCCCCACCCCTTCCTCCTTCCAGGCTCTACCTCCTTCCCTGGTGGTGCAAGGAGACAGTGTATGGGGGTTATGGTCAGTTCATCACAAGTTGTTTCTGCTGCTGATCAGGGAGAGAAGTCCTTCCCCTGCTCCAACACGGGATCCTTCCCATGGGACATAAGTTCTCCCTGAAACTTCTTGAATCTGAGTCCATCTGGGTAAGAGTTCTCCACAAACTGCTGTAATGTGGGTCACTCTTCCATGGGGTGCAGTCCTTCAAGTACAGGCTAATCCATGAGTAGCTCCTCTCTCCATGGGTCTACAGGTCCCTGCCAAGACGCTGTTCCAGCACAGGTCTCCCAAGGGGTCACAGCCTTCTCTCAGACATTCACCTGCTCCAGCATGGGTGTCTTCCAAGGGCTGCAGGTGGATCTCTGCATCCCTGTGGATTTCCATGGGCAGCAGGGGCACAGCTGCCTCACCATGGGCTGCACCAGGAGCTGCAAGGGAATCTCAGCTCTGGCACCTGGAGCACCTCCTGCCCCTCCTTCTGCACTGACCTTGGAGTCTGTTCCTCTCACATGTTCTCCTCCCACTCTTCTCTGGCTGCAATTACATCTGAGCAGTAATTTCTTCTACTTATTAAATATGCTATCACAGAGGTATTACCATCATTTCTAATTGGCCAGCCTTGTCCAGCAACAGTCTTAGAGCTACCTGGGATTGGCTCTCCCAGTCATGGAGGAAGCTTCTGGCAGCTTCTCACAGAAGCCACCCCTAGGTAGCCACCCCAGCGCTAGAAAAACCTGCCCATGCAAATCCAGTACATTTCTATATAGTTTTACATTACGCACTGTAGTGCTATCCATATTTCTTCGTTCCTCAAGATACTTGCAACAAAAGTATTAATCAACAAAAATCTATGGGTGACCTCTGGTGTCTAAGCGTGCACAAAGACCTGGATCCTAGAGGCTTAACTTACTAACTTCATGTACATTTATATAGTGACCAAATGTGAACTAAGAGACCTAACTTCAAATACATGTTTCTTGAAATCTCGACTTGAACATTTTGCAAAGAGTAGAGATTCACCATGTCTATCTTTTTGTCAGGCTTGATAGAGCAGCACTTAATAATGTTCAGCTTATAAGTTACTTAAATGTAACTACAAGTTTACAGCCTAACAATTGCCATTAGTTTGTGATCATAAAATGGTCAAGTGAGCAGTAATTCTCAGAGAACCTTTATCACATATCCTTATGATACATGAAATGTCTTTAGCAGGACTCATACATTTTTATGGAGAGCAAATGAGAGTTGTGTCCCTGTGTCCGACTCTAATGGAAATTCGCAGTCTCAGATGTCAGCATAAATCTTTCTGAGAGCTGTACACAGCATTCAGAAACTCAGTAGCAGCTGTTTCTGTCTTCTTCCGAGGTTATGCATTTCTTACCATTTCTTATGGTTGTACAACTGCCAGCAGTTATTTATTATTTTTAATGCATGTATATACACACACAATTTTTTAAAAAAATTATTTTAGAAACTTCATTGAACTTCTCTGATCCCTTTTGTCCTCTTTTTCTTCAGGACAAAAGCCAAATTCAGTGATGTGACCATTTTTCATCATCCATGTCCATAGCAGATGTTCATAGCAAGATACCTGTATAGGTCTACTGACAAAATAATGCAGATATTGGCAAAAATACTAAGAGAATGTTAGTCATTATGGCCTGTTTCTCTTGAATCTCCGTGATTAGTCTGCAAAAAATTCTGTTAAATAGAACTCCATTATACTTACTAAACATTAATACAAATTTATATAACTTTAGGAAATATGTCACAGACAAAATATTTTGTACATAGCATTTTTTTTCTTAAAAAAGCTCACTGGCTAATGTACATTTTGAAGATATAAACTCTGAAATTTGTCATTGGAGAAGGAAGATATATACTGGCTATATACTATGAAGGAAAAATACATACTAACTGTAATACTTTATAGCTATAAGAACATAAAATTATAATTTAAATCTATCCAACATTTTGGGGGAAAAGATTTTTTTTGGAGAAAAAAAATTATTAAAAATCCTGAGCACCTGTGTGTACGTTGTAAGTTAAAACAACAGTGTTAGACACAGAAATTCTTGTAATTAAGCATGTCTTAAATTTACTTGTTCCTAACTTCTGACCTTTGACTTTTTAAATGTATCAACTTTAAAGATTTTTTTTAGAGTAAAGTTACTCATTAGAATATCTTTAATGCATACCTATAACCCCATATAGATAATTTGGAGCTATTTAGAAATGTACAATTATTTTTTCAAACCAGAACTTGCTACAGTGTATAGCATTACCAGCAGATAAACATTTTTTTTGTTTCCCTTTTTAGTTCTCCAAGTACTTATATGCACCTCCATTCCTTTGTTGTCTTGAAATGTGAAGCATTAAAGATGCACCAACATAAAGTGCACTCAGTTATCTTCCCCTTGCTGTGCTGCCAGGATTCTGATTTGCAAATTATCAGATACATCTTCTTTCTCGTCACAATGTCTTTTACTTTATTATGTACTGCAGAACCATCTGTCACACTGACAGTATTAATATGTGCTGTTTCTATTAGATAGCCTCCATTGTTTAACGTGAGTGATTTTTCTGCTTAAACTAAATTTTTGTAGCAAGACTGGAGTGTGGAGATGTGTGATTTTGCTTCTATTATATTTTTCTTCTTGTTGCTTGTTTACAATTCACATGACAAACATTTTAGCTTCACTCTGAACTGATGCCCTACTTTACTTGGGGAACATATATTATAAGAGCTGGAGTTGTGCTACATTTTAATGAACCACACAGGCCTACAGCAAAGCTCAGTGAAGAATTTGTTTTCCCCCTGCTATAATATTCTGCCACTTGAATTATCCCCACAGAAATGGTACATATTGCCTCAAGTACCAAAGCTTAATCCTGCTTCTGTACAAGTCAGTGCTTACTTTTCCATTCACTTAGCAGGGCATAGTCAACAAGCCTTACATTGTAAATGTGACTATAAAAAGTTTCCTATTTGACAGTCTAATCTTCAGAGATAAATTTATTTATGTATAGTATAAGAATTATATGGTAAAATAATCTTTACTATCAGGATTATTTTACATACAGAAATAAATCAATGGTTTACTGCTAGCCTGTCCTTTCAGTTGCTATGGTTCTTACCTGTTTTTTATTTTCCTTTCCAACAGACAGAAATCAGATTTAATTTATTTATAAGGTTAATATTTTAATTTTATGAAATTGATAGCTAATAACTGCTACATCTTTTGGAGATGCCTCATTTTTGAAGCTTAATTATTTTAAAATTTTTTCAGTCTTTTCATAGCATCTCAGTGGTTGAGTCTCTCCCTAGGTATAGAATAGCTATTTTCAACTTGTTATTTGTTCAGATATCCTAAATTATTCTCTGATGAGATTAAGACCAGACTTAGATCTAGTGGCAGTTGTAAAAGTCATTCTCTCAGATTACTACTTGGGGAGTAGATTTTGCATTAACCCTCATGAAAATTGTTTTACTTTGTCTATTTTCCATAAAATAATCAGACAGCTACCAATCTATGTGCATATCAATGCAAAACAATTTAACAATAGTTAAATA
Source organism: Erpornis zantholeuca (assembly GCA_013400515.1). Taxonomy (NCBI): domain Eukaryota; kingdom Metazoa; phylum Chordata; class Aves; order Passeriformes; family Timaliidae; genus Erpornis; species Erpornis zantholeuca. The sequence continues at coordinate 32,769 of VZTN01015692.1, read as the reverse complement.
GTTAATAATGTTCTGCAGACAGTCTGTATTTTCCTTCTAACTGCAACTGAAATAAAAGGAAATAAATGGAAAGACCAAAGAAGGAAAATATTCTACAAGGCACTGAGATAGACCTTTTTCTACAAAGAGATAGACCATTTTTGGTATAAATCTTTTGGCTTCATAAAAGACAGTGTAAGAACGAGATTTCTTATAGTCTATCCCATGATCATTTTTGTACCTGCATGTTTGTAATACGCTGTCAGTGCTGTACCTGAAAGGTACTTTGAGTACATGCTGTCTTTTACAAAATCCTGAGCTTCTTGAGTGGCTCTTTCAAGAAGTTTTACAGTATCTTCTTGAGAATTTCTAGTGTGCATATAAAGTAAGCATCTTGTATGAATTCTTTTTCATGCATTGAATTACTGAAAAAACCCCATGATCATTGGGTTATTGCCTTCAGTAGCATGACTGCTTGTTTCTTGGTAAATAAAGATAAGGCTAAGCATTTGAATGATAATCCTATAATTTTTGGTTTTTTATGATTAGTTTATAGAGAAGCTCACTGAACCAAGTGAAGTACCTTCTGGTTTTTAGTCTTTATTGGCCTGCTTCTAATCTACTATTGAATGTATCTATTTTCATTAAAGAAACTAATTTTAACAACTGTTTTGGCACATGTTTCAAGTGAAGCTGTATACTCTGAAATGTTCATCCTGGTTGAATCAGTTTCAACTTCACAGTTTACACTGGTATTCAGCCTATCATATCTGCATGATAAATATGAATGACATCAGGGTTCTATTGCTTTGAATCTCTTTTTCTTGTACATCATCTAAGAAAAAGTGCCTGAAAATGGCAATTGCATGGGTTAACACTGATTAAGATTCTGAATGATAGCCCTTCAAAATATGGAGCATTCAAAGTATAAAATTCATCTTCTTACAGTGCATTTACCTCCCTGGGTTAAATTTCAGATGGTAGCAGTTTTATTTTACCTATAACTTGATTTTCATTAGTAGCACTGAATTGTTTGATTTGTTGGGGCTTTTTGGGATTTTTTTTTTTTTTAAATTATAATAGCTAAAATAGTTGTATTGTTTTGTGTAGACTGGGACTGTAATTTTTACTATACGTAACACAGCCTTTTCTCTATAGTGTTTTCACAGAACCACAGAATGGCTTAGTTTGAAAGGGACCTCTGGAGGTCACCTTGTCCCATGGTCCTGTTCCAAGCAGTGTCACGTAGAACTGGTTGCCAGAACCATATCCGCATGTGTTTGGAATGTCTCCATGGATGGAGACTCCACAACTTCTCTGGGCAAACTGGACCAGTGCTCAGTCACTCTCACAGTGAAAAAGTATTTCCTGATGTTCAGACAAAACCACCTGTGTACACCTTGTGCCCATTGTCTCTGGTGTTGTCACTGGGCACTGCTGAAAAGAGGCTGGGTCTGTCCTCTACATGCCCTCCCTTCAGGTCTTTATAGACATTGCTGAAATCCCCTTCCGAGCCTTCTCTTCTCCAGGCTGTACAGCTGCAGGTCTCTTAGATTTTTCTCCAAGGAGAGATGCTTCTGCTCTGGAGAGATGCTTTATCATCTTTGTGGTCCTTTACTGCATTCTCTCCAGTAGGCCCATTTCTCTCTTACATTGAGGAGCCCAGAACAGCACCCAGAACTCCAGGCATGGCCTCACCAGTGCTGAGCAGAGGATAAGGATCATCCCCTTTGACATGCTGGCAAAGCTCCTTTTAATGCAACTTGGGAAAACATTGGGGTTTTTTGCCATATGGGCACCTTTGCTGGCTTATTTTTACAATTATGTTTTTGAAAACAAAATTATGGTAGATTTTGGAAAAAATTTTACGTATGGAAGAAAGTAGGGTGGGGTTGGTTATGCTCAAACAAGACTTTTTTATTAAAAGGTTAAGGTAAATAACTGTGTCTTTAGAAAGTGAGCTAGATTTGTCATCTATGTATTCTGTAAGTTAGAAAGGATTTGGTTCTTTATAGTGGAGCTGCTCTTCAATCTTTGGGCTCAGTGGCACTTGCCACTAGTCGATAGGAAAAACTTGTCTCAAAGTGTATATGCACTCAAGCCAGTGGGAATAATCTGCACGAGCACTGACATGGAAGCAGTTCCATGGGAATTCAAATAGATTGTGCACCTACATAGTGACCTAACAGTGGGTCAAAAGCAGAGTTCTTTCAATTTTCTACATTATTCAAGTTCTTTACACCATTTTAAGAAACTACCTATATTGAGGGTGTTTAAACCTTTTTGGTTTGGGTTTTTTAAATTAAAAATTACTATTTCTTCCTGGTCTCTATGTGATGCTAAAATATTTCCCAGAACCTATGACCCAAATAAAGATGGCAGTGAGTTGTTAGTCCTTCTTGGTTTCTTCATTCTGAAAAGCAAGGATCTTCCCTCTTTTGTTTTATTCTAGCCCCATCTTTAGACTGCAAAGAATACAGTTATGTAGAATGGACATAACGACCTCCAGATGTAGCATACTAATGGAGTGTGAAATTTAACTTCTCAGCCAAGTGACAATGGATGCCAGTGCATCCTGGAGAACATCCAAGAGAGCAACCTTTCACAAAGCTCATGTTGAGATATCTACCTGGTCAAATACCAAGAACATATGGAATGATACATATACTCTCAACTGCATTTCCATTACCTGCAGCTGTTTCTGCAAAATTTAGTTTACGTCTGACTGATCTCGTGCTACAAAAGTCTTTTCTAAGCTCTGGCAAGCACTTACAAAAATGCATAGAGAAAAAGCTCAATTTCTACTCAGACTCTAAAATCCTGAGCTAGTTGAGAGTTCTCTTTGTGCTCATCTAGCCCACCATCAAGTTTTTTTGCAGATCTTTGATTCATCATTCCTAGCAATTGAGACCTGTTGGAATACTGTATTTAGAAGGGAAGAGAAAATGTGGAGAATAGGTGAATTTGGAGATAGGATGAAGATTTAAAAAGAAAAAAGAGGAGACTAGTTATCACAAATGTATGAGTTATTTATCTTATAACTTGAAATACTTCAGAAAAGACAAAGTAACTTGTTTTTGTCTTACATATAAAAAAACCCCAACTCTATGAAGAGAATGACAGATTATATATTTACTTTATTTTTTTCCTGTAGAATCTGGACTCCAGGAAAGAAAACAACATAGCATCTAAAAACAGTGAATAAATTTAAAAACACTTACTTTTGAGTATTTGGTGAGGCAAGGGCTGATAAAAGTCTGTCTGACAGGACACAATATATTGTGTTAGAAAATACATTTTGTAGAGAAATACAGATTTATTTTCCCACGATATTAACTCTTTTATTACTTTACTTTTATTTGTCTTTNAAAGTATTTCCTGATGTTCAGACAAAACCACCTGTGTACACCTTGTGCCCATTGTCTCTGGTGTTGTCACTGGGCACTGCTGAAAAGAGGCTGGGTCTGTCCTCTACATGCCCTCCCTTCAGGTCTTTATAGACATTGCTGAAATCCCCTTNGTGCAAAAGGCTCCGAGCTGGATTATGGGCTACCTGGCAAATGAGGTCTGCTAGTGTCTTTTCCTATCAGAATTTTCTACAGTGTTTTATGACTGCTATATTCTATTACTCTTATAGGCTGCCAAGGAAGAAAACCAAACGTGTTTTTTAAACTCTATTTAAAAAGACCAATATAACTGGATAATGGATAAAATGTGTATTACATTTGTGAGTTGATAAGAAATAGTTCTAGGTCTCGCTAATTCTCCCTACTGTTTGAGTCATGTCCAAAGAATGATATTTACATTACACAGGGAGGTGCAATTTATAGCCAAATAGAGAAAAATCAATAAATTTCATTTTAAATTATTGTCTTTGGTGAAGTCAAACTCTTATGTGGAAGAAGCTTTTGAATATTTCCACTNTTCTCTTCTCCAGGCTGTACAGCTGCAGGTCTCTTAGATTTTTCTCCAAGGAGAGATGCTTCTGCTCTGGAGAGATGCTTTATCATCTTTGTGGTCCTTTACTGCATTCTCTCCAGTAGGCCCATTTCTCTCTTACATTGAGGAGCCCAGAACAGCACCCAGAACTCCAGGCATGGCCTCACCAGTGCTGAGCAGAGGATAAGGATCATCCCCTTTGACATGCTGGCAAAGCTCCTTTTAATGCAACTTGGGAAAACATTGGGGTTTTTTGCCATATGGGCACCTTTGCTGGCTTATTTTTACAATTATGTTTTTGAAAACAAAATTATGGTAGATTTTGGAAAAAATTTTACGTATGGAAGAAAGTAGGGTGGGGTTGGTTATGCTCAAACAAGACTTTTTTATTAAAAGGTTAAGGTAAATAACTGTGTCTTTAGAAAGTGAGCTAGATTTGTCATCTATGTATTCTGTAAGTTAGAAAGGATTTGGTTCTTTATAGTGGAGCTGCTCTTCAATCTTTGGGCTCAGTGGCACTTGCCACTAGTCGATAGGAAAAACTTGTCTCAAAGTGTATATGCACTCAAGCCAGTGGGAATAATCTGCACGAGCACTGACATGGAAGCAGTTCCATGGGAATTCAAATAGATTGTGCACCTACATA
>VZTN01015692.1:1327-24325 GCA_013400515.1 Erpornis zantholeuca | reverse complement strand
AAAAAAACAGTTTAAAAAGTGAAGGTACGAGGGAAGGAAAAAAAAAAAAAAAGATGTAAAGGCATTCATTCATCAGCTTCCACCAGCTGACCAAGTACACTATGTTTTCCTAAAAGATTTCAGACAAAAAAGAATCAGGATAACTGGGAATAGACAGGTTTTCTTTTCCCCAGTCAAACCAGCTTTAACCAAGGTGATTGTCTTCTGTCAGCAGTTCCATCTCTGTGAGGGACCAGATGTTTTACACTTTGACTTTAAAAAGGTATTTAAAAGAGTTTTCCAGAGCACCTTTGTAGCCAAAGTAAGGGGACATGAAAAGGGTGAGTAGATTAAAAGAGGTCTGGGAAACTGTCTTGATATCGATTCAGAAAATAGCGTAGACTAGTTTCACTCGTCACTGGTAACTGTTGTAAATGAAGTTCCTTACAGTTTAACACTGGGACTGATATAATTGAATGCAGATTGAAGGGACCTGGAAAATGAGAGAATGCACACTCAGAACATTTTACCATGATAACAAAGTGGGAGAGCAACTGAGTTCAATAAACTAGAGGAATGAGCTCTTGGAACCTCATGGGTTACAACAGAAGCAAATGCAAAGCCTTGCTTGTGGGACTGACTTCCTGCATCAGTGCAGGTGAGGGACAGAGTGGCTGAGTTGCAACTCTGCCAAATATTGGGTGCCCTAAGCAAGTTGGATCGATTCTTATGCAAGCTTGTTTTGAGCAGAAGGCTGAACCAGATGATCTCCAGAGGATGTTTCCAGCCTAGGATTTTCTTTGTCTGTCTTCTATGATTTGCATGCTTTAGACAGGGTTATACCAAATCTTCTCTTACTGCATTCTGAGGATGGCTTAGGAGCAAACTACATGCCATTTGTTCAAAGATCGAACAGGCAAAATGCAAAGATCAGAAAAAAATTTTATGCTGTTCAGAAATCTCTAAAATATGCCAATGTATCAAAATTCAATCAGCTGTGGGTGGATGCTTTGGAAACAATGGCCCCATAATCATACTTAAATGGCCTTGCATTAGACATTACATTAGAGGTACAAGTATCTTCAATGCAGGAGAAAACACCTGGCATTTTCTAGGTGGCTAAATTTAAGTGAACAAGATAGACACAGGCCTTTGTCTCCTGATTCACAACTAGAAGACACAGACTTAAAGCCTTCTGGATTTAAGATACATCTACATATTACAATGATTTTTAAATTACTGTGATCAGGATGGATAATCACAGCTGAATAAAAAATTCTCTATAGCTTGTTCCTTCCATATAACAATGAGGCAGGAGGATAGATGCCTTTCATATGGTGCCAATTCTGACCCAATTTTTTTTTTTTTTAAATACCCCTCCACTGATATGAATGGATGATCAGCTTTTTAAATAGCTGAACAAGTAGTTAAATATCAAGCTAAGTGAGTTTAACTGTGCCTATTATCAGAAATTAATATATAATGAAGCTATGTGTTACACGTGGTAGGAAGACAAGATTTAAGGGTCATGATTGCAACTGAAGATTTATCAGTACATGCAAATTCATTGATACTTGTTTCAAGGAAACCAATGGCACTTCAGGACCATAGAAAATCAGGCATTAATATTAAGCACACATTGTATGATCATAAAACAACAAACCATATAACATTTTCAGTATCTTTAAATCTCTGTCACTACCATGCTATTCATCCCAATAGTATTATGATGAAATTCTGCCAATTCTGAGGTAACATAGTCTTGGAATAATTCCACTTGGAATAATGTCCAGAATTGAACAGCTGTACTGAAGATAATTTGGAATAGTTTGGAGTTTTCTGTATTAATAGTACTTTGCCTCTCCCTGCATTGTATATATTGAGACAAACACGCAATAATAATTTAATCAAGAAAATAAAACTCCATAACACATTACCTGAGCTTTAAAATGGACACAGTGTTTTAAATAGAACTATAGATACTACTTATATTCTTATTGAAAAAATAATAACAACAAAAGGCCATCCAAAAATTGCATGAAGAATGAAAAGAAACTCACGAAACAAGCCTAGCTCTTTTTTTTTGTAGACTTGAGTAGAAAAGCAGATTAGTCTTTATTAACAGATAACTAGCTAGACATATAATTCTGGTGTGTGTATGTGAATCTTACTAGGCTTTTATAACTTTGAAAGGGAGAAAGAAGAAATAATTTGCTTTGAATTATTATTCTATAGATGGAGTGTGATGACTAGTTGACAGAGAAGTCTTTTCACCCCACTTTAATGCAAACTTCAGAATAACTTAGGTATATGAGCGCTTTATAAAAGATGTTGCTTTCATTTTGTAAACTAACTGAAAAATGAAAATAAAATTCTTCTCCCTAAAGACAATAACAGATCACTCCTTTGGTTTTATTAAACTACATCAATTACGATCACAGGCAAAAAAAGTTTATGAGCATGGGAAATATTCACTACAAAAATAAGAATGTTGGAAAACTATTTAATGCTTCTTAAAATCTATTTCAATCACTGACAACTCCCATCTCTGTTACTTTTTCAACAGAACCTCATAAAAGAATCAAAAGGGGCAGTTTATCTATGTTCTCCCAGTGCAAGACACTTTCTACTTCTGTTTAAATTGTGTTATTTTTACTGTTCTCACCATAAGTTATTATATAAGACCATTAGAAATGGTATCCAGAAGAATAGGTTTTTTATATCATATATACATTTTTCCACACCTGATCTACATCAACATTCCCAGTGATTAATATTATGTGACTTCTTGTGACACTTGCTAGTATTCCATAACTCTCTTTTTCCAAATTATTTAATGGGTGCAGCACTTATAAATCCTAATTCTACCAAAGTATAAAAAGTGCTTCTATAATATTTTCAAATGTGAGTGAATTTCAATCGTGGATTAGATTGGATCACATCTCATCCCGTTACTGATGTTCAATGTTGGAACCCAGACCCCCAGAGATTAAGCACAGGTGCTATGAACCGATTATGTCAACTATCCATTTGAAGTTTTTCTCACAAGGTGCTGAGCACGGCCTTCCCCTCCACCCTCCCCTACAGCTTATTTGAAGTCCTGTGCTTTGGTAACAGTCCTGCATTAACTTAAGAGTGAGACCGCCACAAACTTCGCTTTGTAAAGCCTATTGTCATTCAAATGGTGTTTCTCAGTCAGGCAGATTTCTCTGGAGAGCAAGTCTTTTTATGCTTTGATAGACTTAGGCAGTAATAACAGGAACTCTTCCAGTACGTACAAGAAAGCTGGAGAGGGATTTTTTACGAGGGCATGTAGTGACAGGACAAGCATGGGGGTGACTCATGTCTGAAAGAGTTCAAGGCCAAATTGGACGGTGCCCTGAATTACCCTATCTAGTGGGTGGTATTCCTGTCCCTCCTGGCCCTTCCTGCCCACCCACAGTGGGGGTATTAGGACAAGCTGTTCTTTAAGGTCGCTTTCATTCCAAACCATTCTGTGAAATCAGGCATATCACCCTAGCAATAACATTCTACCTCTTGGCAAAGACCAGCTATTTAGAATGAAAAAAACCTTAACTTGGTATATTAATGATGTTAGGTTTGGTACTGAAAGTGGCAAGACACTCTCACAGGTGATGTGTCTTTTTGTGTGTGATGGAGATAGTGTGATTACCTCCAGAACAAAACATATACATTTAAATTTCCACATGTCCCTGTGTACATGTGTAGATGTACAGCCAGCCAGCTGTTGATGCTGCTACTGTAGTCAATGAAAAACAGTGCAGTCACTGCAGCCGGAAAGGCAATTCAACCCTCCCTGCAGACCTGGAGCTCAAGTGTCTGTTTCAGGTTCTGTTGCCTAAGCATTCATATAAATGCCATTGCAAATGCCCTAGAGTACCCAGAACTTTCAAAACAGCCTAGCAGATCTCTGGCAGATCTGGTAGCAGTCTGCATCTTCCACCTCTGAAGCAGTGGGTCATTGACTCATACCCCTAGGGACAGTCAACTGTATGTCTCTCTGAGCTGGTTCACTAATTATACTGGTTAGGTGTTTATCAAATATTATGGGATCTAAGGAAGGGCATACATTATGTTTTAGTTTATGTAGAGTGCACTTTTGTAATACCTTTTCATTGCCTGATTTACTATGCTTTGATTCATAAAATTAAGTGGTCTCAAAGTACACAAATAGTATTAATTCTGATTAAATGAAACCAGAAGATGTGTTCCAAAACCACAGCTCTGAATGCAATGGGTATTGGACTACATCGTCCTAAACTAATTTAAAGTTTAAAAAAATGAAGAAAATCATAAAATGTATACAGTAAGAATGTGCGATCCTCAGAATCAAATTATATGATCTTCAATTCTTCTCCTATCAGATCACGTCTTGTCAATATAGTTTGAGCCTTAGGCGCACAAGCATATTTGTTTGCTAAATTCAGATCCTAGCTTTATATATTAATACCAAGTATACACTACCTACTGGATTAAGCATACTTATATTTGTGAAGGCAGTGGAGACATCTTAGAGATAACAATTTTAAAGCATCTGTTTTGTGAAAAAAGTTAACAGCTTTAAGAGCTATAGACTCTGTATGCTGTAATCGATACTCTGACCTATACTGGACCTTATAAAAAACTTGTTGCTTCTTCCTCAGCTTAGTAATAAGGCTGTGCTTTCAAAAAAAAGTTAATTACCAGTGTCCATATACCCTCTGTTACTGAGCACCCTTGTTTAACACTGATTTAGAGCTGTATCAGAGAGGCAAACTGCATTCTTGATTAGTATTGATTGTTGGTGTAGCGTTGACCCAAACGGATTGTAACAGGGGAATTAAGGCTGGTGTGGCTGCAAAAACAGAACCACACTCCTCAGTAACATAAAAAATAAGATTAATTTACTTTGTGGGATAAGTATAGCAATTGTACAGCAATTCCTATTCTACAGTGCACACACACACACAAAGATTCATACTCACCAAGTTCCCAGATCCTCTGGTGTGGCTGTGTCCAGCACCATGAACCTGGCTGGGGTAACAGGACAGTCACTCCTGGCTGGTCCCAGTCCTGGCTGGCAGTCTGCCCTTTTCTTGAAGCTCTTTATTTCAGGCTCAACAATCATTGCAGCACTGTGCGTTTGCAAACATATTCCCCCAAGGAACCACTGTGTTCACTACTCATTGCTTTTTAATTTCAATGGTTAGGACAATTGTCTTGCTGGTCAAGTCATCCTAGATAAATCTTTACAAGTTTCTCCCCTCCTAAGCCAATAAGCCATAAGCCAATAAGCCAATAAGCCATCATTTCCTGGTCATTGAGTCTAGTACAAACCTAGTACTGCCAAAGCCAGTACTGCCTAGTCCCTCATTAAACCACCTCCCTAAGTGCCACATCAACTCATCTCTAAATACCTCCAGGGACAGAGACTCAGCCACTTCCCTGGGCAGCCTGTTCTAATGCTTGACCATCCTTTCAGTGAATAAATTTTTCCTAATATTCAATTTAAACCTCCCTTGTAAAACTTGATGCCTTTACCTCTTGTCCCATTGATTCTTCCTGGAGAAAAGACCAACACCCACAAGCAGTTGTGAAGAGTGATTCAATATTTCATACAATGAATGCAGTTATTTTACATCTGTGTTTTAAATGCAAAAAGAATATAAAATACTTGGAAAACACTACTTACCAAACTTTTTTTCAGATCATGAAATAAATTTTATCTATTAAAAGATTATTCTTAAATTTTGATATATTTCTTCCAAGTAAATTATATATATGGAACATTTCTCTCTTATGCTAACTTTTTGAGTTTCTTTGTGTAAATACATACACAGTATATATGTGCATGTAAATATATGAGTATGTGTGTGTATACAGAGGAATATACCCCTATATTTATATGTATAGCCACATAGGATTTTTGTAGTAACATTTTCTAGCCATCAGAGTGATTCCCTCTGAATATTGATGCAAGGTACTTGCTGTACAGCAGAATTGAACATACAATGAAAATAGAAGCAAAACTAAGTTTTAGCATATTTGATAGCTCATCAGCAGTCTACCATCATTACCAACTCCCTTGCTAGTCACAGTCATGAGTGAACTAAATGCTCCTTCCCTGAACACCCACAAAGGTATCCACAAGGTTAGAGGAAATAAATGGAATATTTTCTATACCCAAGTTATGTGGCAAACAGTTTAATATCGAAGATAGAACTATATGGCCTCATTGAATAATTAAACACTAATCTATTTGCCTGTTACTTCTTTAGCACTGCAAAATAACTAAATTAGTCTTAACCCTTGCTCAGGAGAGGATCTAGTCTTGAATGATGATTGTCTTCCTTTGGGATTCGTCATCACTAGCAGAATAACACATCTGAGCAGCTCAGAATACATTATTAGCTGATCAGAACAGAGTCTACAAGTAATCAATTTAAAACAACATGCATAAGGATTTGTATAATTTTAAAAACATAATATACAGTATTTTTGTTTTTTTCAGATGGAAGAAAAATGTTTAAATGTACATTATGTTACAAGTGAGAAAGAAAATCAGCTGAAAGAAGAAGGAATTTTCTAAGAGACGTAGTTGTCTGTAACAGTAAGGCTTGAACAGGTTCTTCAAACAGTGATCCTTCTGGCTGCTGAAGGCAGAATAGGGAACTTAACATATGATATTTTTAAAAATGAGGCTTTATGTACACAATTTGTTTAAACAGAAATTGATAGGCTTAATAAATAAATTTTTGGAAGCAGTTTTATGATCTGCTTTGGGTTTGGGTTTTTTTCCACAAATCTAGACAGCGAACAGCTGCAATCCCTCTGAGTTTAGAATCCATTAGGCTGCAGGGTTACAGCAAAGGTTGGATAGAAAGGAAAAAAGTCCAATGTTAATGTAATTAGAGATTATGATCCATGTTGAAATTAATATTTTAATCTATTGCAATATAGAACTAGATATACTCAACTCCTAGTATGACAATAATTTCTTTAATATCTTTAACAGGTTAAAATATTACTAAGGAGTGCTGAACTTACTTTTTTCCTTGGGCTTCCGTATTTCATACTTCAATTACAGTTCTGGTGTTTTGCCTTTTCTGATACACGTGTTCATTAATTCTTCAGGTCCAAATAATAGGTTTTTTCCTCACTCATACATTCCTTTTAAGAAAAGAAACCTGGAAACAGCTTCCCTGACAAAGAACTACTTGTAACACTTACTATTTTGCAAATATTATTTATTACCAAAATTTAATGTGATACTGAGGATGAAAAAATAAGAAAGTGCTGGTGAATTACTGAATTAAACCATACTTCCTTTTTCTTTTTTGAAGCCTCCTATATCTATTTACATTATAATACCACTTTCATTACTATTTTCTACGTGGCCATACAATCAGAACTCTTGCATATTATAACACTGAAATAATAATTTCTGATAAATCCAAAATACATATGTTTCAATCTTCCACCTAAAAAAGAAGAATACAGAATATTTATTTTCTGCTAAGTCCTGCCTCGTAAAAAACTTGAGACCCACATCAAGTGTTTTGTTTTCCCAGAAAAAAAAATTTTGAATTATGAGATTACAGTTAATACCTTGAGCAATTTGCAAGCACTTTTTTTCATGTATATTTGGACACTGTGCTTTCCAGCAAATTTCTAACCACACTTGAAATCAATGGCCTAAAACCAAAAGGACTGTCAGCCCTAATCAGATTTTGAAACATCTCAACTTTATAATTGACGATTGCTAGATATAGCACAACTGTCTGTGTTTTTGGGGTTTTTTTGTCATAAAACCATAGCAGTGTCTCTTCTTTGTGTATGCAAAAGTGCTTGAGACTGATATCTCTGCCGATTTACATCTCAGCTTCGTTTTACATGGCCCTTTTAGACAACTGCTGCCTGGTTTTCTGCAACTTCTTCAGAAGCAAATGAACATCCAGCATTCAATTTACATCAAAGCATCTGGTCACAGCAACAATACATGTGCTTAAGCATACACATGCACTTTTCAAGTTGCAGACATCCGCATACATAAATCAGGTGCCTGCCCTAGAAAGAGGTTTCATGAATTTACAAGATTTAATGTCTGGATATGTCCAAGTACTAAAATTTTTGAGGCGCTTTCTTAATATTTTCTGGAGAATCTGCATAGAATGTTAGCTTATAATTCATTCAGAAATCAACATTCAGAACAGAAAATAAACTCTTTCAAATGCACTTCTTCTGAAACATAATGTTAAAATTTTAACAGACATCAGCAAGTGTTAGCATTTGTAATGGTAAATCAGTTTGCTTGTATAGAGGCAATTTAAATATGCACACAGGTGTTTATATGGATGTAAGTGCATGTATGTGTATAAAAATGAAAGAGAATTAATAATTTATACAAATAGATATCGTTTCTGCTTATGCTTTAAAAAAAGAAAGTGATTGCTCTTTAAAGATTTCATCACTTTCCTGTTTTAGAAGGTTTACCTGAAGAAGCCTATGTACCTGCAGGGGCTTATTCTATCTTAAAAGCCCATATGTATGTGTAAGCATGCACACTTATGAATAAGATTTTTATTTACTCAAAGAGAAAGGGAACACTTAAAAAATATGAAACTTCCACATTTTTAAAATTTATTTTTAGTTTCTATCTTTAACACATCAACATTTATTGACAGGAGAATTCTACTGTAGCAAGAAATGTATTTTATCCCCATATTATGTATATTTTAATTTTGTTGATGATTTTTTAGATGCAGCAAGATAGAATGACACCTGTATTTAGAAAAATGAATTTTGGGTCTTTCTCAACTGAGACATTGGACTTAGAAGAGCCAAAGATGTAAAACTGATTGCAGAGATATTTGCCAAGCAAAACACCCAATTTCTGTTTTTTCTTCAATCAAAAAAACTTAATATGTATACTCTGTATTTAAACTTGTGTAAGACCTAAGCTATTTTCAACACTATTCTTGATGAACAAGTATACAAATACAAGCAGGAGTTAGGGCAGTTAGAGATATTTCTTCTTGAGGATAAGAGAGTGCAAAGTATCACACAGGTTAACCACATTACACTTAATGAATATATATGGAAAATTTGAGGTGTGATGAATGGAGCCTAAATGCAAAGGAGGCATTTTGTGCACCCAAGGTACCCATTGAACAGTTCTCTACAAGACATGTCAACTGCCCTGTGTTCAAAAGGGCAGACCTCCCAAGGAAACTTTTGTTGCTGCTATTTTCTACTATTGACATAGATGGATCATTTCCTGCTGCCACTGAAAGCAGGCTTTAAATATTAACTGGGGTTCATAAGCCTCTATGCAACTTTTATAAATCATTACTGCAGAGCACTAGTCAAAAATGCCATCTGTGGAATGTTTTGAAGAAAGGCAGCCTGAAATCACAAGGAATGACTTAAATTTTGCCTCATAATTAGTATAGAAAAGCAGTTGTAAAAATCTGACATAATTATCTCAATAAACATACTCAGTTCTGAATTGGTTCAGTGTTGTTTGTGCTATTATGTATATATGTCAAAAAAAGCAGATTTGAAAAAAGGTGCAGGAGTTTATTTGTACAACAATGTCCTCTCTTTTAATCTTGGTTAATCATCTGCATTGCTGCTGAATGTTCTATAAGGCACTGTCATGAAATATAATATAAATCATCATACACCAACATCAGAATTAATCAATTACTGATTATTACTTCTGATTATTCTGTTTTTATGTCAGATCAGGTTATCAAATCACTACAGATTCACTGAAAAAATTAGGCTAGAGCTACATTACATTATGTAGAGTAACATCCTAAATTTAGATCATTCTAATTTCGCAAGTTGTTTATGTTACTTTCGGAAACACTACCATATGGAATGTTTCAGGAATTTTTATGGGGATAAAACTTCAGTTCTTTCTCACTTGTACTTTGCATGACCTTGAGTATCTCACTTCTCTTTGTGCTCCTATCCCTCTGGCTTCATCTATTTATATTGCTAGCATTTTCTTTTATCATGTGTACAGACTCACTGATCATGAAGCGGCTATTTTGATGTCACATTCATAAGAATGATAATAAAAGTAACAACAATAAATGTATCAGTGGTGTGGTGTGATTCTGATTCTATAGGAAAGAAAGTAACACCTCAATAGTGGTTTCTTTGTCAGAGAGAAATCAGCTGGAAACAAAGTGTTTGTTAAGTCCTGTAATTATATGTATCCATTTAAGAATTGAACAGGGTCAAGGAGACATAATGTGTATAAACCTGAACTAGTATTATTTTCTGGCTTGGCACGTTGAATCTGAAATTATTCTCTCCTGTGAAAGTCACTGTTCTAGAATCCCTGCAGAATTTCATTTCTCTTTGAGAATTGCAGGGCAACAGCAGAAAAGTAGTTAGAGTCACTCATCTTCTTTTTAAGGCTTTAGTTCACATTCAGCCAATAAAGTTAAATTAATGTTTTTCTTGTTGTCAGCAAGAGGCAGAAGGAGAAATATATTACTTATAACTGCTATCAAGCGAGCAGATATTGACTTCAAAAGAACAAGCAGAGCAGGCTTAGAAAGCCACTTAGTTCAGTTTTGCAAGGTCCCAGCACTCCTAATTGACTGGAGTAAGAGAACAGTAGCATAAGGCAGGCATAAACATTGTAAAGGTTGGAACAATTTGGGCCTTTTTGTATGTGCTCAGCACAGTGTCATAGTCAGTAAAAACAATAAAATATGTGTCTGTGGCCTCCTTCACACTACTGAAAAATGTACTGTAGAAGGTTTGGGGAGACTGAAGTTTGGTGTGGGGTTTATATGGCAAAAAAGGGTTCGAGTTTAGACCTGGATACATGATTTTCAGTAATTTGATTCGCTGACAAAATCCAAGAAGAAACAGGTTAGTGTTATCTTCTGGCAAAACATCTCCCCAAAGTGGTTAAGTTTGTGGTAATCCCAGAGGAAACTTTACAGTGTCCAAATTCTACTCAGTCTCTACTGATCTAGCTCAGCCTTAGTACCGAGTGAGGAAAAAGCAGGACATTTCTTGTTGCCATCTGGTATGAGAATTCCTCTGGGGAGTTCCTGAGGAGAATGTATATGTTGAGTCCATGTACCTGAGCATGGACTCAATATATAAGTGCTCCATGCAGTGCTTCCAGGTGCAGGAGAAAGGCAGAAAGGGAATTATTTTGGCAGGTTTGTGTTGGGATTTTCCCCTCTTTACAACAGCTTTTAGGGTGTAGGTCCCATTCTCAGGCAGTTTGTGGATATTTTTATTTTGATAGCATTTATCCCAGAGAACATTTTGCTTGCCTTTTCTATTTTTATTTTTTTTTCCCTTGTGTTCCTTCCAAATTGTTTGTGGGGGTTATCTATACTTTTTTTTTTTTTTTCTTCTGGTCTGCTTTTTGTGCTTTTGTTTAAAGAGCTGAGTTGGGGTCCAGGTTGACTTGTTTGTTTGCTTTCAGTTTCATCCAGCAACCTTTGCTGACCCCTGCACCTGCTGAGGCAGGTTATCCCTCACTCTGGGTTAGCTGCATCCTGCATCCAGGCTGTGGCTATCCAACCGTTCCGGCAGCTTCCAGGGCTTTCCATGGCTAACAGCTTCTGCAAGCCACTACCTGATTGCTGGGATCCTGCTTGTTAGCTGTTCCCTGATAGCTCAGCTGGTGGGGAAGGGGAGGGTGCCCCACTTTTCCGAGTCTCTACCTTCCCCTCTCACTCCCTGTCAGCAGATTTGTATAGTAGAGAGATAAACATCAAACTTGCTACTCATAAAATAAGATACATTTTACTATGCCATTGCATGTTTAAAGGGCATTTTCCTGAATGTTAGACAGGAATTCTAAGTTATCCCTATGTTTTTCTCCCTTCTGTGAACTCATGGTACGCCTGAGAAGTGGCTCACCTTTGTGAGCAGCCATGGTGTGCAGCACTGCAGACCAGAGACATGGCTGAGTCAAGAGACTAAGTCCTGAAGAAGTTATAAAATAAACAAAAGCAGTGCTGGGTAACTTTCTTAACAGATATTTATGATAGCTCTGTGAGTGCCAGGAAAGAATGAATAAAAGTACAGGAAATCAGTTAAATCAAACCTTTGAATGTAAATGCTGACTGTTGTTCCTGAGTACTTAATCATGAGATCTTAACTTCCAATATCACTTCCTGCAGAGGTTTTACAGTAGCTTCAAGCTTTTTTACCTCATCAAACAAAGTCAGGCGTAGTCCACTGCATTTCATACTGTGGGTTGAGCTGTGGAGTGCAATGGAAGTGACTGAAGGCATGGAAACTGTCCTGTTGGTGGCATTTGTTGTCTAGAAAGGGTTGCAATCAGTGTTGGGTTAGGAAAAGGGGAACACAAAATATGTAGTGGAGCCCTGAACTAGTTTTATCATCCTGGTGCTCTGAATTGCCTAGTTAATACAGAAAAACACATTAACAAATGCAATTAGAGTTGTTATAATTTCCTTTTTTTTTTTTTTAAGAGCTGTTTTTTTATTTGGTGTTATGCTCACACTTCCAATGTCTATCCATAAAATAAAGGTTGACATTTAAAGTTTTCCTTATACAAAATGTGGTGTAGGCTGTGACAAGCCATGAGGATGCTGACGTCTTCTCTGTGAAGAGGAGCACGGTGCTGCTGGCAGGGGCTTCTTCCTTCTCATTGTTTGGGTCCACTTGGGTTTCTTTAATGCAGGAACTCACACACAAAAGGCTATGATTTGTCTGGCAGTCACCTGGGGAGTGAGCATGACACTGTCCCCAGAGGGGCCATCCCCAGAGCTGAAGCTGGAACAGGAGGGGCAGCAGTCACTGAGCTCAGCATAGATGTTGCAACAAAGCAAGTCCAGTTCAGACCCAAAGAAGCTGAGACAAATCCTGACACCTTGCTATGTCAGATCAATATAGGGACTGTATTCTGCTGTTAAAGGCACAAATCACACTCATTGGAGTGCAGTGTAGTCAAAATTTTCCTTCTGAATCTGAGACATGCAGAGGGTAGTAACTATGGTACAGGACCTCTGGGAAAGCTAAGCACTTATGGAAAACTAGCAGGAAGCCTGATGGAATACATTAGATTTCTGAAATGGCTCCTTGATATCTCTGTGCGGGTGACTGAATCCCACCCATACTACTACAGCTAGCAACCAAACACTAGAAAATAAAAATAAGCACAAGATACTACACACTGCAGATGGCAAGAATGAAACCCTTAGTCAGTATAAATGTTCTAAACAGAGTTTAACAAGGAGAATGTACAAAGTTGAGGAGATAAGGCAGATGTTCATGGTTGGAGATGCATTTTTTTGGCAGATAAGGATTTGACAAGAACTTCCAACTTAGTTCAAGAAGATGGGAAAGTAGTTGCATTGTAACAGAAATGTTTTAAATAGACAGGGGAAGATAAATGTCAAAGGTACTGGAAAGGGATGGATCTATTTAGATAACACATGATTTCCACAAAAAACTTTACAAATACAGTTTATAACTGAGCACTACCTAAAACCATCTTTATGCTTATGCTCATTCACTTTGGGGTGAGGGGGTGGGAATGGGAAGAGGAGTCCAATTCTCAGCTTTAATCAGGAACTATTTTCAGCAGCACTGGTAATTTAGCACAGATAGTCATTAGTATCTGTAAGACACTGGGCAATGTAAGATATAAATTTTACCTTCTCATATATAATAGGTATGCTTGCCCTGAAGGGGATTATCCTGTGCTAAGAAAAAAGAAAGATGTGAAAACATGGGGGGAAAAAGTGATATTTTTTATTTCATCTACACTAGAAATTGAGAGTACCAGTTTCTATCGTTTTTTTTAATCCTTGATATCTATTTTAGCTTTCTGCTTTTACCAAGAGCTCTAGTATCTGTGAATGTGTTATGGAAGGTATGTATTAGTAACAAAGTCTAGAGATTTTTTTGTTTCTATGCAGGATCTTGCAATTACACAGTATAAAATGAAAATCAACTAAGGTTCTAGTTATTTCGTGGAGTTCTTAGTTTAAAACCAACTCTTACTTCATCCCCATTGACACCTATATAATCTTTCCAAGAAGAAGCATGTAGTATTGTTCTGCATGATTCTTCAACAGTCATCTGAAATAAAGAATAAATGCTTTACAAATTGCACAGTCAGTAGAATGTTTGCACTCAGATGGTTCTTCACAGTTCTTTCTCCACTAATTTCTTTTATTGTGTTTTTTCCTCTCTAAGAACTATTATAGCTTTGTCCTTCCTTTCAAAAAGATGCTCTGACTTTTTATGTGGAAATGTTGTTTTTAACTACATTGAGGGCAGTCAAATGTGTCCCTTGATAAATAAACTGACTTGACAGTGTTCTCTACTACTATTAAATGAAGCTATATGCTCTCCTAAAATCTCTCCACTGCAGAAATTGCTGTGGATGCTAGTAATCTGGAAAAATTGCAATATTGTCTGATCATGCTTTTGGGGAATCTAACGTAACAGGTTTGATTTTAAATGAGTTTTTCCCAGTCAATGAAAGATATTTTTTATATATTACAGTTTGTTCTTGCTATGATAGTCCACCAGCCTTCTCCCCTGACCACCACCATGGGAAAACCTTTAGTCTTTCTCACTTCAGTCAAAGAAGCAGTAGCAGTTATTAGCCATGATCAGGGATTGGTAAGACTGCCTTACAACGAAAGGCTAAGAGAACTGAGAATGGTCAGTTTTGAGAAAAAAAGGCTTAGGTGAGAAGCTTACAGGACCTTATTACCATGTTCTGGTACCCGAATGGTGACTAAAAGAACATGGAGACTCTTTTTTGGAGGAGTCACATGGAAAAGATGAGAGGTCATGAGTATGTGTTGCTCCTGAGGAGATTCTGATTGGACACACGAGGAAAATTTTTCACAATGAAAACAATCAGCCATCAAAATAATGTTGATGGGGGAGTGACACAGTAGGGGTTGCCCGAAGCCCACCATGTCCCACTGCAGACGTCCCTGGTCTGCTGCAGTTTAGAGACTTTGCGGTTTCCTCTCAGAGGGCAGGCTGCTGCCCGATGGCACTGTGTGTCTGCAGAGGGAAAGAAGCAGGAGTCACTCTCCTGGATGAACTCCAAAGGTTTATTTCCAGTGAAGCGGGGCGAGGGGAGACCCAAATTAGAGTCATGCATGATTTCTTACACTGGGGGTAGGAAAAGTCACAAACAAGTCACAACTGGCTCAGGGGTGGATCCGGCTAGGATTGACAACATGGTATCCAATGAGCAGCAGGGGAGGGATTAGGGAACAGGATCCAGTGACACACCGAGTAGAAGGCAACATTCCAGAGGGAAGTGTGTGCTTTGGGGAGTGTGACAGGGGTTCTCCACCCAGGAGGGGAGAACAAGGTGAGAGGAACAAGGAGAGGGTGAGGGTGGAGAGGGACAAGGAGACCCCAGCTGGGAGTCAGGGGGCTGGGCAGGGCCAACTTAGAGGGGGAACCGAACTCAGGGGAAGGGTAATCATAGTAACTGGGGTACAGAGATACAACTTATGAGCTACTGAACAAACTCCGACAGAACAGATTAAACTCAACAAGGAGGCTGTAAAAGACGGAACTTTCTGAGTCTCTCAGTCATCCCCCAGCTTGCCCCAAGGTGGGGTACTGCAACAGGGGAGTTATGGGTTGGACAGTATTGGATTTTAAGATTCAATTGGATAGGGTGCTGAGGCATCTTGTCTAAACAATGTTTTGCCAAGAAATGTTGGATCCAGATGATCCTTGTTGGCTCCAACCTGTGAGGTTGCATTTTTTTCCAGGTACACTATTATTTCACTTTTGTACATCAGTCTGTGTTTTGAAGGGATTGTTTTGTGTCAGTGATTCCAGATTTCATAGTGCTTAATAGTAGAAGTACCCATCTGAGCCTGTTGGTGTAGAATGCACTAGAGATACAAGAGAGAGCTGAGGAAAAAAAGGTTCAATTAAATTCTAAGTCCTTTAGCCTCTCCCAGTATGTCACATTAAAACTTCAGTGTCTCAGCTGGAAAAGAGCCATGCTTTTTATATAAAGTCAAGAATGTACTGTAGGTCTAATTGGAATCACAAGTATTGCCAAAAAATGTATTATTAGTCCAGTTACAGAAGTACTAAGACTTACCATGCTAGTTATTCAAATTCTGAAATTCAAACATGGTAATAATAGTTTAATGCTTAAAAATGACAAAAACCCCTTCATATTTCCATTGGTTTCGTTCAGGGAGAAAGGGTTGTGATGCATTGTCATCCTGAATCCTTCACCCAGGGAATGCAGCGGGGGCTTCTTCTTTCTAGTGCTTGAGGGGCTTATACTAGGGGACACTTATAAGCATTTTCTAACATGTCCTATACCTTGTTTCTTTTGGTTTTCTGTGTTACATCTGCAGTTTTTTTTATGTAGATGGTGTTTTATTTACGTTGGAAGCTTGTCTTTTGTTACTCCTAAAGATATTTTCACCTAGCTTCAAATGTATCATCTCTTCAATGATCAGTAGTTATTCAGTGATCATTTCCTGATGGCCTTGATCTGTCATCCTGTGTTTATATTTTTCAAGGCATCAGCTGTTATCCAGTTCTTGTGTACTGGTACACAATACCACATAATTTATTCTGTGCACAAAAAAAAAGTGTCACTGGAATAGTACTCGTTATCACTATCTGAGCTATATTGGAAATATTATAAGAAAAGACATATCAGCACACCATTGTACAAAGAGAAGCAAAACTCAAACAAATTAGATAAGAGTCTACTAGACCTAAAAAAGCTAAAACAAAGCTCCAGGCAAGCGTAAGACAAGTCCAGACAAATAAGGCTTGATAAGCCCCAGTCTGCAGCCTTGCAGTGTTAGTACCAACCTTGTGGTTTTTTGTTCAGCAATACCATATTTACTGAGCTAAAGGACTACAAAAGTGAGACACAGGACAAACTGTGTTGATATTATTTGTAAAACTGAGAATATATTCTGAAATGGAATTTGTTACAGTTCACTTGTTTTTGAACAATTCGTAGCCAAAATGACTAACACTAAGAATCAGCTGAGACAGCCGCTATGAAATGATCCCTGGAGATTCTAGCAATAAACTATGGGGAGTAGAGAGGTTGGTCTTGACAGTAAATAGCAGCCTGCTAATGAGATGCTCACAATGCATTATGAGTGTTTACCTGTATTATCCGAGTTGGGAAGTACAGCAGTCTTAAATAGTACTTAAAAATTAAATTAAAGTAGTACAGAACATTTTATATGTGAAGGGTTAACTCTCTGGGTAACAATTCTTTTCTCCTGTTCTCCTGTAGCATTTTGTGAGCTCTTAACTTATTTTGTAAAGTCTACTAATTAAAATCTTCCATTTTCATGTTAATGGTTCTCAACACAGTCATGTACACACAGTCACTCACACAGGAGCTAATTTAAACCAAGAAAATTGGACAAGTAAGTGAAGAATAGGAAAGATGTATGTAAAGACTGATATTAATAAGAGTTTACATCAGGACCTGTCTTAACTTAGTCCTTTATGCACAAGAACTATTAGTGAAAAGCTTAAAGAAAGGCCTGTTAGAGAAAGGATTGACCAGATTATAGCTTTCCTCTATATGAAATCTGACTGCAAATATGGATTATTTTAGCAAACAGCTAGTGGTGGCTTTTCATCAGTTCTGCAAGGCCGCATGCATACACACACACACACACACACACACACACACACACACACGCATTCTTGCTTCTCTTTTAATTCTGTGCACACTACTGGTGTGTGAAGAAATGCATATCGTTTCCAGTTGGGTAGGTTAATAAAATAAAGAAAGGAGTGTGTTAACTCTAATATATTTTAATCAAGGCTTAGCCATTCTGGTTATTTTACTGTATTCATTCTAGCCTGATATTCCACAGATTAACCTTTCCTTTAACGCTGTCACACCCCACCAACTGTGATTTAGCAAGTACATAATTTATCACTTAATAAGAATGTCCATGTTAAGCACAGTGGGAGCTTTTACTGACAGTAAAATCTGCTTTTCTCATAGGGAAAATAAAGGCTGAATCCAAGTGGACTGAGAAAGTTTAAGGTCTCTTATAATGAGTATGACCTTAGAAAGAATGGAACTTTTTATTAGCAAATGCGTTGTATGCATTGTGATTGTCCCAAAACATTCTTTGAGAATAAAGACCTTTTTGTGCCATACATGAATTAAAGTGTAGAAAATGTCCAGAGTAACATTGTGTGTCCAAAGTGGTTAAAAAAGTAGTTTTATTTAGCTCACACTGCTCTTACATTATTATAGTCAGGAATAAAGCTCTTTATATAGTCCTTACTGTGCTATGATTCTATGGTCTTTTTATTTTTTTTATATGGGGTAATTAGTTCTCTGTTCTATTAACTCTTTTACAAGCACAGAAGAAAGCTGAAAAATTGCAAAGTTTCAATTTCCTATCTTGTGTAAACAATCTGAATCTGTTTGTCTAACCATCTGGATGTTGTTTTACATGCAACATTCCTCCTCTGGGAAGAAGGATGCCTTGCACTAGAGTATCCAGCTCAATGTGCTGAGAGGGTCACTTTCCCAAGAGAATAAAAAATAAACTGCTTCTGTTTCCTTCATTCTTTGCAAAGTGTTGTATCACTTCATTCTTGATTACATTTACCCCTGTGAATATAAATAATAGCTAATACTAGGGTATAGAGATGGGGTCAAAACCCAGTGGCAAATGCCTGATGTCTTTAAACCTGTAAGAGACTCCTGTAAGCCTATGGTAAGTTCTGATTGTTCGTGAAAATATGGGGCTGTAAAAAGTTAATGTTTAGATAAGGTCCCAACCTTGTGGTTTGTAGCTTCTGTTCTAAAAGTAGTTGTCCAAGAGAATCCCACTATTAATTACACTTTTAAAATTCATTTTACCTTTGCAAAGGTATTCAGTATTAGCTAGTGATGAATATGGAGAAGTTCCTCACTGTCAGAATCAGAAAATTTACAAGATGTGAACTTGGAACTCTTGGAATATGTATGCTACTGATCTTTTCAACTTAATTTTTCTCTAATAACTATTTTCATAGCACTCTACATTATATTAATCATTGAAAGTCTTCTCTCATAATCTAAGAAAAAAAACAGAAAGAAAAAAAGAATAATTGTTATTTCAGGTTATAGATCTCTGATTCTGATATGATAGGAGCAGAACTTTAGGTGAAAAAATGGAAGAATACACTTTAAAATCAAATATACATTCAAGTGTGCTAATAAGTGTTTTTTCTTTTTGATTCACATTCAATATTCTTTAAAATAGAACTAACATTTCCTGACCATCATGGAGAACTATAATTTATTTTTATTTTATTCTATGGGAAATTATACTTTAGAGTAAATAAACTTGCATCATTCTAGACAGTAGATCCAAGGATAGTACTGAAGAGTGAAGGTAAATAAAAAAGGCAACATGATATGCCATACTTGTCACTTGGGGAAAGCTTTATTGCCAGTATTCTAAAATTAACAATCACAGCATCACTTTTGGGAAGGGTTTTAGAGAAAAATAGTCTGAGAAAGCTCTCGAGAGACTTCTGTAAATCCCTTAGTGGCTGCTTTCTCAAGTTCTCTCCATAGAAACATGCCTCAACGTACATCAGGTGAAGCAATTTTCAGTAGTATTAGTGAAAAGGTAGCTGAGTCATATTACTTTCAACTCAGAATCATTGGCTTACAAAGACAATCAGTTTAACCCACTAGTGAAACCAGAGTACCAAAAAGACCTCTGCTGTTCCATCACAGGATCCCAGAAATCACTAGGAGTTCACACACATATGCACACAAAAGTCATTGTTCTTTTTTTTCTCCTATCAATTTTTCAGACTCCTAGAGCAATAGAAGACTTATTTATTTATTTATTTATCATCATACCCATTGATTGAGTTGTCTGCTACTTCATCAGCAGCATCCACAATCTTCAGACCAGGAGATAATCTACTTTCATGTGGTACCTTCATATGTCAGTGTTCCTTAGGGAATTCCTGCATCTGATAAAAGCTCAAAATCTATAGATGGCATGGCACAGTTTCTATCAAGCTAAACTCACTAGGTGACCTGTCCATCACCCACATTTTTTGTGTTCTTTGAAGGTCATGGTAAAGCTCACTATGAAAGTTGTTTAGAATGCATGATGCAAACTTGGAGTAGTGGAATATTTGAAAAAAAAGCTGAAGTAATTTGCCCATAGAAGTAAATTCTAAAGCAATGAAAAGCTTGGCTTTATTAGGTAATTATAAAAACTTCCTCTCTGAATATTCTATCAGCTTCACAGTAACATGCTATTAGCTATTAATCTCACTTTTAATGAAATAAATATAGCAAAAGTTTCAGTAACCTGGTATGTGAAACAAGAATGCTATAACAGTCTACAGCCAATAGTTCTTTTATATTAATAAGTTTAATGTTACAGTAATCAACTGTAATATTGTGAGAAATAGAATGAAAAAACAAATTAAAATCTTTCCTACCTGAGGATTATATTTTATAATTGGGCCTTAAAGTTTTTGTTTGGTTTTTTTATTTTTGTTTGTTTGTTTTTGTTTGTTTCTAAAGTTGGTTGGTTGGTTGTTTTTTACAGAATATGCTTAAAGTACAGATCAGTTCATGAGGAAATTCTTGTTATATTACTGTTTTCTAAGATAGGTTCCTTAGCAACGTTCTGGCAAGCCCTGAAGAGGCCTGGTCCTTGTCTTAATTGCCATAAACAGAATTAATTCTTGAGGTAGAAAAATAAATTGAGAAATTCAGTACTTATGTAAAAATCATTGGAAAAGCACAGAACCTTTTAGGGGCTTAAACTTGGTTAGTTACCAGATGCCCACCCAGCTGCTCTTTAACTCCTTCCCAGTAGGATGGGAGGAAAATAAGATGGAGAAACCCAGGCATCTAAATAAAATACAGGGAACTACTGGCTAAAAGTCTTGACTTGGGGACAATTCAATTTATGCCAATTTTAAATATAACAGCATGGTCAGGGAGAAAAAAAAAAAATCTCTGCCCTACAATCCCATCAATCTCTTTTTCACAGGCTTAACTTCACTTATTTGTTCCCAACTCCTGTAGCTCTTTCTGCTTTCCCCAGGTGGTTTAGGGGTAATGAGGAATGGGGGGTTGTGGTCATTCCATGTAACCTGATGACAATACTTCACATATATACTCATTTATGAGGTAGCTTTTTTCTTATGTATGTGTAGAGCTAATACAGATAGACAGATGTGTAAGATAAGAAAGAAAATAGAGCACAGAATTTAGAGCAGCTAAGTTTGAAAGAAATAAGATCTGAACATTCAAATCTTTATGAACATCACACTGTAGCTTCCAAATGAGACATTTGCTTTTCAAACTGATGTCGATAGGGTCAGGATTTTGGTTTGTTCTTGTATATCTTGAGAAAAAAAAGTCAGTTAAATAAAATAATGTTTGTTTTTTTTATATTTTGTCTGTGAATAACTTTACTTAAAAGGGCAAAAATGATGCATTGGCTTCCAGTAAATTGAAATATACTATCTAAAAGGTTAGCTGTTAGAGAGTAAAATATGATATATACTGAATTTCTATTTATCACTGTAGAAAAATTTCCCCCCCCCACCAAATATTTAAAGCTTTAAGAAATCATGTTGTAATGATATGTATATTTAAAATGAATCAGTGATTTAACTAATTTTTTTCTTTAAAATTAAAAAGGTTCTGCAGAAGTTTGTAGTGCCGATACTTCTCATGAAGGTCATGCCTCAGTAGTGCTAAGATAAGGGTCATGTATTTCACAGGAAATGTCTCTAAAAATCCCAAAGCTGGTTAAATTTTCTGGTTTTTCTTGCTCTTCTTTTTTTCCTTTCCAAGCTGGCATATGAGCATTGATTAAATGAATGATAAGGTCCATGTTTGATCGATTTTTCACTGCTTTAATTTAGGCAGTAAAACTCTCTATCCCATTTGAAGTTAAGAATTATGATTGAGATAATAGAGGTATGATTCCACTGGAAGTTAAAAAGGAAAAAGTTGCCTTGCAAATGTCAAGGCACCTTGTGATCCAAGATGATTAAAACTAAACTGTTTGCTATATGAATCCCAAGGTGCTGCTATATCTCAGTGTCCATGACATTTAGCCAGTGACTTTTCATAGCTTGTTAATAATGTATAGCAATCCCAGTGTAAATTTGCAGTGACAGATCTGGCCTGTTACAGTAGAGCAGTTAACTAGATTTATTTTGGACAGAAAATGCAGATTTGAAAAGGAAAAAAATCATGACTTATGTCAAAAGAGATTGCACATTTACAAGACTATTTTAGCTACGACAGTTGCTAAGGAGATGTGCTTTTCACATTGATCTATTATTCTGCTCAACATCCTAATTACCTAACCAAGAGGTATTAGCAAAACATTTCCAAAGCCCTTAAGGTTAACACTCACAAAGAAAAACTGATATCCCCAAAAAATTTCATAGTGTTGACTGGTCCACAAAATGCATTGATTTTACCAGATTGACTGAGTCACATAGGCAGATAAAGGTTAAAGCATAAGCATACTCTTCTAAGTACGATTGCTGTTAATCATTGCTCTCAGATAAACCTAATCAACTTCTGTGTTGTAGAAACCATGTTTTTTCTGAACCTCATATCTCACTGATACACAAATTATTCATAAGCTGTAAAAGGTCACAAGGCAGATAAAGAAAGAGAGGGAGAGAGAAGGAAAAGGGTACAGGTAAAAAAATAGACTCAAAAGATGAGATACAAAACAGGCTCGAAGAGTTATGAGTTACAAGAGGAAATAAATCAGTGTGGTAGAGAAAAAATTGGCTGATGTTTGGATTCTTGTAGATTTTCTCTGAGGCTGAAAGTTTACTAACAAAGAAAAAAATTTACTGTGACTGAAGCCATAATTGTCATAGATCAAAATCCTTCATTTAATTCTCTCTTTTCAGTCTTTTTTTCAGATACTGCATTGGCATATGCTCAGATTAAGATAATTACTCCTGATAATGATTGATATAAAGGCAAAAGGC
>VZTN01015690.1:352122-379884 GCA_013400515.1 Erpornis zantholeuca | reverse complement strand
AATGCAAAGATAAATCTAAAATAAAAGGAAATTATCATCTGAAGAAAAATATTTTAATAACGCAGTAGGAAATGTGGAAGTGACAATTTTAATAGACTTTGGCTCAAAGCAAAGTGTAGAGAAGAACAGACACATGTTGAAACCACATCATTCAACCTATTTTCAGTTCTGTAATAAAAATTAGTTTTGTTTTCTTAATGCACACTTTGGATCTAAAACATGGGTAGCAGTAGAGAACTAAAGCCTTTTTGGGTCCATTATCTGACAGTTTCTTTTGATCAAATTAAAAGCTGTTNCACTGCTGTGCTGGTGGCAGCTTCCCAGAAGAAGGGGCATGCTGAGTCTCAAGGTGCAGACTGGTTTGTAGTGTGTGTTTTGCTGCTGTCTCTGGTGCTTGCTCTAATAAAAGCAGGCAGCAGGAATAGCTGGCTTTATTGTCACTGCCTTCTGAGTGTGGTTTAGATTAAACTGTTCTGTGTCTCAACGTTGTTTTTTCCTTTTTTTTTTTTTCCACATGCTTCAGTGATCTTCAGAGGCTTGGAGAACTGCAGTCAGAACTGGCAGGGATGGCAGATTTCACTGCAACTTACCTTCAGTGTCAGCTGCTCCTCATCAAGGTTTGACTTCATCTGGGGTTTTTTTGTGCTGTTCTTCAGAAATGCCCCCAGTCCATCACAGTGGCATGCTTTCTTGTGTTGATGTTCATGCTGAAAAGTGATGTTGGATGAAAGAGCAGGTTCTGTGGATTTCTGATAATCCTGCTTCCCTCCTGTGGCAAATAATTTATGCAGTAACTTTGCCAATGCAGACTTCTGCTGCTGTACCACGGGCTTATGTTGGTTCATGTGCATTTCATCAGTGCAGAGTTTATTATCTGAAATCATGCTGAGGGCAACTGTGTTAGGAGAGTAACTTTTCCCTGCTGGTGGCCTCTGGAATGTTTTTTGTGAGACTGCTTCTATGAGTGCAATTTTTATAGACAGTGATTTGCAGACAGCTTTATTGGCACCAGTGCCAAAGGAGTTCTTAAGACTTGATTAAGCTAAATATCAGTCATGCTTTCTTTGATAGTGCTGAAATGATCTATCTATTAGTATTAGCAGGTGAAGTGGCTACTTAGACATTATGGCAGCAGCCCTTTGCAAAATTCCCTTTTCAAAGTCAGCTTCTTGCTGTAAACGGGAACTAATTTTTTGCTTCATAGAGTCACAGAAAATCTTGGGTTGGGAGGGTCCTTCTAGTTCCAATGCCTCTGCCATGGTCAGGAATTCCACAGGATTGGGTTGCTCAGGGCTGTAAGCTGGCAGGAGTATTTAAGTTAGTCTCCTGGCATTCTTTGGTGTTTGAGGGTAACTTACAGACATGTAAAGCAAGAAGTAAAGCAAGCAGCAAACCAGTTTCCAGAAGGGACTCAATGAAAGCTTTGTTGTGTAAAACCAAGGAGGGATTTCAGTTGTTTTGCTAATGTATAACTGCCAATTGGCATATCTCAGGGCAGACCTCAAATCCTTGGAATATGTTTATCACCCAAAGAAAGTATTTCAGATGAGCAGTGTTACAGTTCAGTAGAATCCAGCCAAATCCGAAGTGAAATGTGCTGTGCAGGCAGAGGACTAGCATTTGGAGATAGCTTTGTTGCCCTACTCCAGGGTTTCACTGGAGTGAACCAGATGGTTTTTGCATCTGGCAGAGGCGTGCTCTGTTTGGAAAAAGGGTAAAAGCTGCATCAGCCATTCTTGGTTTGAGCTGTAGAACAGTCAATAGATCAGTGATGCAGAGGAGTCAGTAATGTGCATGGAATGAAAAGTAACTGACAATATCAGGAATCACAGACTATCTTAGGTTAGAAGGGATTTTGAGAATTATCTAATTCCAGACCCTCTGCCATAGGCAGGGACAACTTCCACTCATACAATACAATTAGAAATTCTGATACTGCAAAGAGAACCTGAATGTCCAGGTCGTCCTTTTCTAGATTTCTTTCCAGTTGCTTCTTCCCCCAACAGAATAAAAGCTGCTGGGGAAAAAAGTATCTTCATTTCCCAGCCTCTCAAGGCTTAAAAGGTTCCAGACCTTTAAAGGCTCTACATATGCTGATTTTAGGGGTAGTTAACTGGAATTCTTGGGCCAGCCTGGGTGAAGGATACAGTCTGTATGTTCTTGAGCTTTGGCTACATGCAGCCTTGTGCATAGCTGTATCTAAGGGCAGGCAGCTTCAAAAAGAGGCAGTGATACAAATCATCCAATCAAGCTTTCTACATTTTTTTTTAAAACATAAATCAAAAAGCAAATAGGGCAAGGTATGTGGTTGGGGTTTTGTTTAATACCAATATCAGTGGCTGAGTTAGAAACAATATTTGTAGTAACTCCAGGATCTTTGGTAAGGCAGAGACTGTCAGCAGGAAGTGTGGCTGTGATAGTAAGTGTGTTTCTAGGGCGACATGTTATTGTTTCTGCTTTTTACCTGCGCTCTGAGATTGCCCCGATCTTGGTCTCAGGGGGGGTGATAATGCAGTGGGCTGTTTTTCTTCACGAAGTACAGGGAGTTTGGCTTGACTAGTCTCTCATTCATGGCTTTGTTAATATTATTCTCAACTTCTTTTATATTTTCTAGTTGTGTAAGTGTCTCTGTGTCTTTATAGAACTGTATATTTTGGAGGGCTTGGTTCTCTGTCTTGTATTTAAAAGCACAAAAGCTTTGGCATGCTTTTTCAACCAACTGTTTAGACTGAATTAGATATTTATCATCATTTCATGTTTTTTTTCTTGTAGGCCTTGCAGGAGAAGTTGTGGAATGTGGCAGCTCCCCTGTACCTGAAACAGAATGCATTGGCATCTGCTGCAGCAAAGCAGGTGAGGTGGAAGCAGCTGACCCTGCATGGAGGCCAGTCCATGGGTAGGAGTCCTTCCTTGGCCATGGAACAATTATACACTTCTGGCCTTCCACTGCCATAGTCTGTCCAAGTAAATATTAGTCCCCCAAACTGGGGTCATTTCTCTTATCTTCAGAAGATGAGTGGTGAGGGAGAGAAGTTCATGACAGCTGTAAAAAGGCAAATATCATACTCACCTTCCAGAGGAGTAAGAAAGAAGATCCAGAAAACTGGGGGCTGCTTGTCCTCGCCTCTTTCCTGGGGAAGGTTATGGAGTTTAAGAGCTGTTTATAAACAAGATCAACAAAGCTACTTGGAACAGCCAAAATGCATTTCTCAAGAACAAGTTATGGTTGTCCACCAGGACTGCTCTCTGTGGTGAGGGGAATGATGCTGTGAATAAGGGGAGGGCAGTGGTCATCACATCCCTTGACTTTAGCAAAGCTTGGATACAGTCTCCCATCATTTCTTTTTCACCAAATTTGCAGGATTGTGGCTGAATAAATAGGTGGTAAGGGACCTGCAAATTGTGGAACCAGTTGATATGCTGGAGGGCACGGCTGCTGGTCTGGACAGACTGGGGAACTGGGATGACAGGAACCTTGTCACTTGCAGTACATTGAATATGAGGCACTACAGGAGGCCAAAGGCAACTGAGATATCTTGGATTGGCAAATGATCCAGCTCTGGGGAGATGATATCTGTAAGCCTGCATTGTAGGCCTGTGTTGGCCTCCCCAATAGAAGGAAAGATGCTGACAAAGTGGGACAAGTTCAGCAGAGAGCCACCAGTGTGGTCCAGGGCTGGAGCACATTACCTGTGAGGAAAAGCTGAGGGAGCTGGAATTATCCAGCCTGGAGAAGAGCAGGCTTCAGGATGAATTTACTTCTGTCTACCAGACATATAAATGACACAGAGCTAGACTACTCTGGACGAGAGGCTGTTGACAAATGATAAGAAATTTTTATCAGCCATAAAGGGAGAATTCACTGTAAGGATGGTTAAATTCTGTTGCCCAGAGAGGTGGGGGGAATCTCTGTCCTTGGAGGTGTTTGCAGTTTGATGTGGCCCTGAGTAACTGGATCTGGGACCTGCTCTGGGCAGGGGACCAGGCTAGATGACCTCTGGAGGTCCCACCCAGTCTGGGTTATTCTTATTCTGTGATGTATAATGGATCAGATCCTGGAAAAATTGAAGCTAAGCCCTAAGAAAAGGTAAAAAAGCAAGCAAGCTATTCAATAATCTGGTAACAAATCTAGGGTAAAAGGAAGTTCATGTTGGGAAACTCTACTGGCATACTGAGTTTTCAGGTAATTAAGATATAATAGACAGGTACTGCTGTGCATCAAAGCATTCTCTGCTGTTGATGAGTAGAAACAAAAGCCATCCAGCTTTTGAAATACTCTCTGATTGAACTGTTTGTCTTGGGTGCCCTCTTGAGTTGTGTGTGAACCCCTTGGAAAGTGTTATCTGTTGTGACAGTGAATATAGATCACTTGCTATCAATGCAAGGTGTGGGAGTATTTCCTGTTAAATAACTTGCAGGTTCTTGGCCTCTACACAGTCATACTGAACTAAACTTTTAATTTGAACACTTCCTCTTGTCTGCTTAATGCGTTCCTCGGTATTAGATAAAAATACCAGAATATGGTGATCATGGTTGTGCTGGGATTTAACAGTCTCATGATTTTTTTATCCCTGTGGTGTCTTTCTGGCAGATCCTGGAAGAAACTTACAAGATGGAGTTCATGTACAGTGGAGTGGAAAGTAGACAAGTGGTCATTATTCACCACATGAGACTGCAGGCGAAGGCCTTGCAGCTGATAGTGACTGCCCGCACCACCAGAGGGTAAGGATGACTAAGGACCTTCTTAGGGTTAGCTCTAAGATTACTGTCCTTAAGCTTTGTTTAAAAAAACAGCAAGGATAAATTAGACAAACAACAGGGCAGCATGCCAATAACCATTTGCCAAAATAATTCAGAATGAAGAACCTTCTTTTGCCTTTGATACAGCTGTATAGGGACATAGTCCTGAATTAGATAACAAAACTTATTTTTTGGGGATTGAGTTCTCTCATTTATGAACACATAAATATGTTAAAATATTGTAGAGTTGATATTTGGGACCTGTTTAAATGAGGAAAAATCATGTGTCAAAAGAATGCACCAATCATGTTTGCTTCATTAAGTATTCATTGCTGAATTTTTAGCATCAGGAAAGTTTTGTCCTCTTGACTGATCTGCAGCTACTGTGTGTGTGACTTGGACAGAAACTGCTCCTGTGCAGGCTTAGGTACATGAGAGGCTCTGAATGGTTTGTTTTGGCTGCTGAAATTAAAGAAGTGACACATGGTTGTAGGATGAGAACTCCAGCTGGTGGAATTAGAGCAAATTAGTTATTATCCTAGTTTACTTCTGTTTCAGGTTTGTTGCCATCAATTTACTGTGTTACCATGGAGGTTCATAATATATTTGCCTTTTAACCTCTTGTTTTATAGGTGGAAAATGAATGTTTTCTGTTAGTGGCTTTGGGAACTTAATTAGTGCCTTATGCAGATGGGGAGGTTTTTGTGGGAGGGGGGTATAGATAAGTGAGGAACACTTTTTTGGTTCAAAAACTGTAAGATCTTTCTGGTTTTAGGAGGTTTCATGGGATTCCAAACCACCTAAATGTGTGTAGCCATGGAGCCATTTTTCTTCTTCTAAAAGTAAACCAAGGAATATTATTTTCATTACAGAGCAGAACCCCTTTTTGGGATGTGTGAAAAATTCCTACAAGAAGTGGATTCCTTTCAGAGGTGACAAACTCTATTGCTTCTTCACTTTATGTTACAAAGTCCCACCACCACTGTCATCAGGGGATATTCACTTTGTTTTTCATCTCATCTCCCTTCCCTGCTGTCCTACATTGGGAACTGTCATGGGATAATAATAAAGCAAGAAGAACCTTTGTAGCTGAAGTTCTTTTAACATCAGGATGTTATGCTGGTACTACAGAAACATGTGCTCTGAATTAATTTTTTATAGAATAGCTGATTTTTTTCTTGTATTGATAAGGGCTTATCTACTTTGAGTGGATGCTGTTTTGATAAATACTTTTTTGTTGTTGTTGTTATTCTGTCTCCTGGAGTCCTGATAGCAGTTTGACCTTTCAAAGATTAATAAAAAAACAGATTACCCTTGATGTACTCAACATGTAGCAATAACTTAGGCAGGATTCTGTGGTATCTTTCCTGGCCCTGTCTACTGCTCTCCTATGACTCTTAGTAGTCACCTTTACTTCCAGGAAGAATAGATGTATTATGAATTCGCATGAACAGATTGAATCTACTGAAAGGTGTCCCTGCCCATGGCAGGGGATTGGAACTAGGTGATCTTTAAGGTCCCTTGCAACCTAAACCATTCTGTGGTTCTGATTCTATGAAATAATGATGAGTTCTGCTGATCCTGAGGTTCAGTGTGAGGAAAAGATGGACAGGAAATGAACAGTTCTGTTCTCCAGCTCCAGCTGGGCATTAGGGTAGGGCAGATTTGGTCCCCTTTTCTTATCAGTTAACCAGCCATAACTGCCAAGCCTATGGAATACAAATAAATGTGAATTTAATCAGAACTAGAAATAAAATTCTGCTCAACCAGCTAAGGATGCCTTTATCTCTGGACTAGCTATGCAATTCCCTGCTGAGCCATGAAATCATAGAATGACAGAATCATAGAATGGTTTAGGCTGAAAAGGACATTAAAGAACATCTTATTCCAACTCCCCTGCCATGGGCAGGAACACCTTCTGTTAGACCACAGCTCCATCGAGCCTGGCCTTGGAACACTTCAGGGATGGGGCATCCACAGCTTGTCTGGGCAACCTGTGCCAGTGCCTCACCACCCTCACAGTGAAGAATCTCCTCCTAACATTGAATATAAATCTTTCCTCTTTTAGTTTCAAACCGTTCCCCCTTGTCCTATCATGATCTGCCTGTGTAAAAAGTTACTTTCCCTCTTCTTTATAAGCCCCCTCTAAGTACTGAAAATTTGCAACAAGGTCTCCCTGGAGCCTTCTCTTCTCCAGGCTGAGCAGCCCCAACTCTCTAAGCCTGTCATCATGACAGAGGTGCTCCAGCCCTCTGAGTATCTTGCTTGCCTTCTCTGTCCATCTTACACTGGGAACTCCAGAACTGGACACAGTACTCCAGGTGCGGTCTCAGGAGGGCAAAGAAGACGGGGAGGATACCCTTCCTTGACCTGCTGCCCACACCACATAGCCCTTGATGGTGTCAGTTTGAGCACAAGGCATGGTCCCAGCACAAGTAGCCAAAGTCATCTCTTATGTATAGACACATCAGAAGAGGAATGTAGGTATCTAATTCTGTCATTATAACTTCTGGTGGTGACTTGGTAGTGAGTTTTTGAAAAATTTCAGAGAAAAGCTAGAAAAATGCAAGTTTTGTTAACTTTTCCTAAAATCTATCTCCAAGAGAAGTTCTGTAGCTTCCCAAGAGAAAGCTTGAATGAAAGAATGTAAATATGCTTTCCTTGACCAATGAAATGTCTTCCCTCTGTCTTGTAGATTCCTAGCTGAAACACAGTCAAACACACAAACACACACAGATGTTCCCTACAGCTGAACCTGCTAGAAAGAAAAAGATTTGTTCTGTTTTCTTAATATTGATAAATAAGCCTTCTAAAAAAATCATGAACATGAGTGGTTTGTAGAAAAGCCCTGAGAAACCAGGGCAGTCTCCTTTCTACAATAACTAAATATAAGGATTAACTATGACTGAAAAGAACAATACTGTGGAAGAAGCTGGAAAAAGTATTTGATTTTTAATCTATTCTTGACACAGATGTTTCATCTCTGAGCTCCCACATATGCAAGGCAGTTTTGTAGATAAATTGCTGGATTTGATGCCCAGACTTGTGACATCCAAGCCTTCAGAAGTGGTCAAGATTCTTCAGACAACACTGCGGCAAAGTACCTTCCTCCACCTCCCTCTTCCAGAGCAGGTTGGTTGAACAGAAAATTAAAATGCAGTATCTTTGGATATTCTTGGCATACTTGGTGGACTGTCTTGGCATCTAACTGGTTTCTAATATGAAAGCTTTTAGAATTCAGGGTCTTGGTCAGACACAAATGTTATTTATTTCTTCTTTGTCTTCTTATCTAGATAAGTCCTCAGGACTAGTGCTAAAAACTTGTAAAACTTAGTAATTCCTGGCAGTATAAAAAAAAAATAAATCCAAAGTTCATGTGTCTCTGTTAAGAGCAGTAGTAATTAATTTTTTTTTTTTCCTCTTTTCCCCATTCTCCTTTTTGCCAATCACTTTGCCCATAACAGCTCCATAGAGCCACTGCAAATATCATTGAGCCTACTGGTGAATCTGATAATCCCCTGAGGTTTACATCAGGGTTGGTTGTGGCACTGGATGTTGATGCAACTCTGGAACATGTGCAGGATCCCCAAGGAACTGTTAAAGTTCAGGTAAGAAGTCACTTGACATAAATGCAAACAAGGTGGTGTCTTGGGGGGGAATTTCTTGAGACATCATTGAGGGATGTCAATACTTTTAGATTGCAAATAATGATACACTGCATTTGTAACAATGCTGGATTTATGTGCTTCGACCACTCATTCAAAAACTGGTTTTTCTGTAGTGTGCTGAGAGTTGACTTGGGTGCAGTTCTGAGAGTTTACTTGGAGCACTTGGATGTCCTGTGCTTCCTCATGCACATTATGGACATGAACACCAATAAATGCTGGTGAGCTTCCAGCTGGTCTAGTAGGAAGTAGAGGAGCAAAAGAAGTTGTTCTGAGTGGCACAAAAATACGCAGGCTCTTGGCTCTGTATTTCCAGCTTTTCTTCCTGCTGCCGAAACACTAGTTTTAGATGCAGCTGAGGAGGTAGGAGTGGTATGATCCAAGTAAAATATGCAAAGTCACTACTTAACAAAGGAAAAAAACTTCAGTTACAATGCAAAGGAAGAAACTGATGTCAGTGTGGCCTTTTTTCACCTGTGCTGTGGGTTTCAATGGCAGCATGTGGCCATTTTATCTGGGGCAGCTGAACTCCTGGCTTCAAGCCAAAGCCAACTTTTCTTGCCTTCCTAACTCAAACAGAAAACAGCCAAATAACACACTGTGCAGATCCCCAGTCCACTTGTCACTCCTTTGTTGCTTTCTCTAGGTGTTGTATCCAGATGGACAAGCACAGCTAATCCATCCTAAACCAGCTGACTTCCGAAATCCCGGCCCTGGGAGGCACAGGCTGATAACTCAGGTTTACCTCTCACACACAGCCTGGACAGGTAATGTTAATGGTACAAGTTAACATGGTTGTGTGGCTGCACTTTTAATAGACACAAGTTACATACCCACAGTCTGGGCTCTGAGGATCCTGGAGTTTCCAGCTGTGGTGGGTGCTGCCCTTGCTGTTGATTGGGCCTTTGATCAGTCACAGCTCCCTGCTTACCAGGCACTGCTGCTCTGTAGGGAATTAGAGGGGCTGCTGTCTTGGGAGTGCCCTTGGAGCCTTCACGAGAGCTGTGTTCAAGGTGAGGTCACCCACCCATGTGCAGAGCAGTCAGCTGTAGGAGCCAGCTCTGCATCCCCAAGTAAAGGCAAGGGGTCATGGTAAACTGACTCCTTCTAAGTCATTGTTTGAGGTCTGACAGATGTTTGAGCATGGCAGAGAACCTTTGAAACTGTACAGTACAATTTCACTGCTGATTAAACTTTCATCCTTTTAATACCCTAAAAACCTACTCTTTAGCTCTGATGATGATGAGACTTCAACATTCACCTTCAGTCTCAGCTGCTGGTCACACTTCCCCATGGAAGCACTTCAGTAACTGTCTTGTGGACTTCAAACAACAAAAGCAGAGTGTATTTCATTCACAGCTCCCTTTGTCCTGTGTTCTTTTAAACCCTACATTTTTACTCAAACATGGGAGTTTCCTCCGAGAGATTTTTTTTTTCTGAGCAATTTCTCATTGGATTAGGTGGGGGTTGTTTTAACCAACAGAATTTTGTTTATGGCTGTGTTCCTTCAGATACTCATTTTTATGTATTACTTCCATGGTGTACTCGTTCACCCTGCTGTTTTTGTTTCAATTTTGAGAAGAAAACATGGTACTGTTTCCAGGACTGGAAGTATCTGGGTTTAAGGGTTGATTCTGTATTTTACCAAAGGGAGCTGAAGTCCTTATTTCTCCTTCTGCAACATTCACTGAAAGGTCATTTTAAGCATGGCCCTGAGGGATTCTGTTCTGGTGTTTCCTCTAGGCATTATTTTAATCATTAACTTTGACATTGGCACTTAGGCATATAAAACAAGGGGAAGACACTGAGCTGGGAGGGGCTCAGGAAACAGGGTCAGAATTCAAAGTGGAGAAATTGCCTTAATTCAAGACAATGAAACTCGTTAAAGGCCAGTAGAGAGAGTGTGCTCAGAAGGAAGAATGCCCAAGTGCAAAGCATGGATTAACTGCCAGGTGAAGAGTATAAATGAAAGAGGTGACTGCAGGCTGCAAATAAGAGTTGGTGGAGTGAGGAAAAGGTGAGCTCAGGGAGGTCTTGACTGAAGCATGGAGTAACTGTGCAAAAGGGTTATTTCTTGTGTTCTGTCTGGTGCTGATGATGTCTCAGCTGGAGACTCACTGCAGTTCTGGACATGGTATCTTAAAATCCTTTGGGTTTCAGCAGTTTCATTTAGGTTTCATTAATGTGCTCCTGTTGTGGGTTATCCCTGGTATACAGTTAAGCCCCGCACACCACCTGGTGCTCACTCCCCAGTGGGACAGGTAGAGGATCAGAAGGGCAATGTGAGAAAACTCCTGGGTATTGCACTGTGCAGGAATAGCTACAACATCCCTGTGTAATCGACACTATTTTGGTCACAAATCCAAAACAAAGGCATCATGCAAGCTGCTATGAAGGAAAATTAACTTCATCCCAGCCCAAACCAGTACAGTCCATAAAGAAAACCTAAATAAATCTGGTTTTCAGTCTAGAAAGAAGAATTTTATTGGGGATGCAAGTCCAGCACTAAGTCCAGAGTAATATTATGTATACTAAAGCCCCAGTTTTGTTATGACCACTGTGAGAAGAGTAAAGTGAAATCATCCTTTGTACAGTATTAGGAATCTTGCTCTGCCCAGCTGCAGAGTTGGTGAAGGAGAGGAAGAAGCTGTCTGGCATGCAAAAACTTCCAACAAAAGAGACTCTTCAAATAATCTCCTGTGCCACAAGTCTTACCAGATGTCATCTGGACTGATCCTGACATAAATAGACTGAGCAAGGCCTGCTAGTTCTGTGGGAGTTTTAATGATTGTTATTATTTCATTGGAGTTACTCTCAATCAGTTATTTTTCAAAGTTGCAAGTTAGTGATAACTAACTTTTCAAAGTTGCAAGTTAGTTCTGCTGTACTGAATGTAATGCCAAAGGTTTGTTTTCAGATGCTAGACTCGATTCTGGTCAGCCCAGACCAGAACATACAGCTGTACATGTATGTACAGCTCTGTACATACCCAACATACATGAAATTAAAATTCATTTGATGTTCATTGTTTACTGTGCAATGATAATCACATTTGGATTGTTCTGCTTTTTCTCTGCAGAGCCATGTCAGATTGAAGTGCGATTGCTGCTGGCTTACAATTCCAACAAGAGCAAAGCATCTACCAGAATTCCTAAATCAACCTGGAGTGAGAGCTTGGAGGCTCTCCCACCCTCCGAAAATGGCATAGAGGGGACCATCCCCTTCAGCAAACCTGTCAAGGTGTATATAATGCCCAAACCTGCCAGGCGGTGAAGGCTGGTGCTGAAAGAAACCTATTTATGGGGTGTGTTGGGTTACATGAAAACAAGATGCTGTGTCCAAGATATCAAACCAAGCCAAAACAGCCTTATATGTGCATAAAAGGAGTCAGATGTCAAAAAAAAAAGCTGCTGAAGAACTGTTGGTCTCCTAAGCAGCAGGCAAATACAGGAGTTACTCAGCTAGTTAGGAGTGGTTTCAAGAAAATTGAGGTTTTTCTATATTGACTCAGCAGAAACAGGACAGTTCTCAATCAGCATTCCAGCAGTAATTTCACTGTGCTGTCCTTACAGTTTTTACCTATTAAAAGTCTGTCTTCAAGGCCTCTAGGTTTTCTGCTATGTATTTACTATGTAAATGCTTGGGCACAAAATCAATGTTACTTTTACAGTACTCTGAAGGTGAGGAGTTCAGCGTTTTGTGAGGGGTTCTTGGGTTTTTTTCTGGGTTTTTTTTGGGTTTGGGTTTGGTGTTTTTGTTTGTTTTTGGTGGTTTGTTTGTTTGTTTTTTGTTTTGTTTGGGTTTTTTGGTTGTTTTTTTTTTTAAGTCTAAAACTTGCATTTCTGCACTGGTATGTAGTTTCTTAAAAAAATAATACTCTAAAAAGTACTGTTGTTCTTGTGTGGGAACAGCACCTAGGAAGGAAATTGCCAATTGCTGTTCTACATCCTCTACAGCTGTGCTGAAGCTGGTCCAGCTCTGAGGAGGGCACAGGTTGTTCATGGGGCAGGAGGAACCTGTTTGTGCAGGTGGCAGAACTTCAGTCAGCAGGACGTGGAGCTTAACTGAGCTACAGCAACAAAGCAGTTTGTCTCCTGTTGCACCTTTGCACAGCTTGAGGGACAATGTGATTAAGTACCAGTTGGAAAATTCCTAACCACATCCCTCTAAGTTTTACATGATCTGTTTCTGTGTGATGATCCTGGCCTAAACCAATCTTATGGGATGTGAAAATATGTTTTTCAATTCAGCAGCACTTTTGGCACTTAAAAGTCTTTCTTGTCAGTCAAAGTAGCCAAACACACTCTGTTCTTGTCAGTGTTCCCCTCTGGAGGTGAGCTGGGAGTACAGAAGGACAAGCATTTAGTTCAAACATGACCCATCAGGCATTCGTGTCAGGAAGTGTGTCCATGCGTCACTTCTGTGTGACAGGCTCAACGGACTTAGGAACCTCCTATGATTTGTAGCAATCCTTTGCTAGGATTTTTTAGGAGGAAACATTCTAGTGCAGCAGCCAAATGTTGCCTGTGTTCATTAATCAGTTGGGGTTTTTTTCTTTTTAAAAAGAGGTGTATTTTTAGCAAGTAAACAAAAGAGTGAAGAAATACTTTCCAGTTGTATTTAGTGTAAATAACCCCTGACATGCTTTCCTACAATAAAATTGGAAAACTCATGCTATTCTGCTTCTTTTTTATAGTATGAGTGAACATGGATGCCTGCATGGTCTTTGGTTAATAAGATTACTGCATGTTTTTTGTAATTTTCATTTTTTACCACTGGTAAGTTGTAGCCCAGAGGCTCATAACCATAAAACTTTGCTACTGCTTTAGGTATTCTTGAATTTAAATATACTTTCTTAGTGCTTCTGCTCTTACAAACTGGTTTTTGTGTTTCACCTTTAGGGCGCTGCTTTGAAAACCTCCTGCCAACTGACAGCTGAGTTGTTATCATCTGACTTGTCTTTGGCATACTCAGTTCAGTTCCCAGCAGACAGGGTTGATGTATCTCTCATTAGGAAGCTGTGTCTGGGCAGATACTTGACAAGTTGAGTGAGCTCATTATAGACTTTTTCTTTTTTTCTTCCTCTCATTTTTGCACTTCACCAGTATTTCATGCAGTGTCGTCTCAGTAATATTTCTCATTTAAATGGTGTCCATAGGCTCCAGATCACAATGTGTGCTGTGGTAGGCACAGCAGATATTTTCAATATCAAAAATTTGGCATCTTTCTCTCTTTTTCTAAGTACTGGATCAAATTTCTACTATTTTGTTCCCCTCATACTGTCCTTGAGCTCCTTCCATATAACAGACCAGGCAAATATGTATTGCTGCTGAGAATCAAATACTGCAGAGCTGTGGAAAAGTTACTCCATCTGTAATTTCAAGATGCCTAAAACAACCTGAAAATGTAAGGCTGCTACAACATTTCCAATCTCCTAATTAGAGCATTCTGCAGTTGACTTCTCTTCTGCAGATTTTTCTCTGATTCGGATCAGAGAATCAGAATTTTTCTCTGGTTTGGATCATGGAAGAAATTACAGCTTCTCCTTTCCTTCTTCAGCTTCACCTGTGCAAGCAGATGACTAATTAATCATCTAATCTAAACCTTCCCTCTTTCAGGTTAAAGCCATCCCCCCCTTGTCCTATCACTCCATGCCCTTGTCAAAAGTCCCCCTCCAGCTCTCTTGTAGCCCCTTCAGATACTGGAAGGAGCTCTCTGGTTTCCCCAGAGCCTTATCTTCTCCAGACTAAACAACCCCCACTCTCTCAGCCCATTTCCACAGCAGCATTTTCATGGCCTCCTCTGGACTTACTCCACATGTCCATATCCTTATGCTGGGGGCCCCAGAGCTGGATGCAGGACTCCAGGTGGGGTCTCACCAGAGCAGAGTAGACAGGGAGAATCTCCTTCATTGACCTGCAGCCCAGAAAGGCAGCTGAATCCTTTCAGGGCACATTGTTGAGTCATGGTGAGCTGCTCACCCACCAGCACCCCCAAGGAATGCTCTCAATCCACTCTCCACCCAGCCTCTATATGTGCTTGGGACTGCCCATTTCACACCATGTTCCACCATATGGGGAATTGGAAAGGAAACCTGCATAAAAAGCAAGGCTTATTGTCATTGTTGAAATCCAGATGTTGACTTTTTCTTCCCATCCCCAGGTTTGATATATGTAGGTTTTTCTGCTCTCAGAAATACCAGGGTTCATGCTCTTTGTGTCATCTCAGAGGCACTGTCATTCACCCGTTGTCCTTCAATTCTGGGTAATTGTTGGGCT
Source organism: Erpornis zantholeuca (assembly GCA_013400515.1). Lineage (NCBI taxonomy): Eukaryota > Metazoa > Chordata > Aves > Passeriformes > Timaliidae > Erpornis > Erpornis zantholeuca. The sequence goes on along the minus strand of VZTN01015690.1, from coordinate 365,201 downwards.
TCTGCACTGCAATAGCCTATAAGATGATTGATCTCAGAATGAAAAGAAAAACAAAGGGCTCTGGTCATGCACAAAGATAATTTGCATCTTTCATCTCTGTTGAAGGGGGAACAGAGGACTTCAGATGACAGTCACCGAAGTATGGGGAGTTTCTATTCTCTCAGATGGTTCCAAGTGTAGGAACAGTGTGCCAGTACAGCTGCAGCCACAGGGAGACAGAGCAATCTACAAAGGAAGGGCAAATAATTTGCTAAAACCCAACGATGTTCAAACACCCCTCACCTCTGCATTGTACCTCCCAGTTAGATAGAAGGAAGAGGGAAAAGAATCTGGCAGAGCAAGGAAAATGCTGACCTCACATGCAAGAGGGGTAGCTTAGTAGTTTGAAAATGTATTGTCCTATTTACCATTAACTTTCTGAATTAACATTTAATTTACATAAGATATCTGTGGATGTGGGAAACCCAGCTTTCAATGCTTTTAGTGAAAAATTCATATCCAGATTGCTAAAGTCTCCTGAAATTCATTAGGGAAATTTGGAAGTAAATAATGCCCTTATTGAGTCAAGCACTTGTAAAACAATGCATAAGTGTATTGGAAACAAAGTTGAAGCTCGTGAGACATTAACTCAGACCCAGTGTGGCTTTCATCTCCCTTATTTTAAAAAGTATAAAAAAAGTAAATGGGCAGGGACACTCACTGAAAAAAGCACAAAGCCAAGTTCTTGGGAAGATGAAAAAACAGCACATTTAAATCAGGACTGCATTACATCACTGAATAATTTCAGTTGGAAAAGACCTCTAAGATGATGGAGTCCAACCATAAACCCAGCACTACCACACCCACCACTAAGACACGGCCCCAGGTGCCACATCCACACACCTTTTGAACACTTCCAGGGATGCTGACTCCACCACTTCCCTGGGCAGCCTGTTCCAATGCCTGGCAATACTTCTGGGGAAGAGATTTTTTCCCAATATCCAGTCTAAACCTTGTCTCGTGCAACTTGAGGCTATTTCCTCTTGTCCCATCACTTGTTACTGACCCCCCACTAGCTACGCCCTTCTTTCAGGGAGTCGTAGAGACTGATAAGGTCCCTCCTGAGCCTCCTTGTCTCCAAGCTAAACACCCTCAGGTCCCTCCTCATCAGACTTGCACCCTCCACCATGCTGTACAGGTCATCATCTTGGGTTCAAGCTCACAGAGATGGATTTCCTCTGGAATCCTGTCTTGCTTGTCTAAGTTATAATCACTTTTTTCATCCTATTTCACTGGCATCTTCCATTTTATTCTTAGTAACAGGCACTGGGAATGCAGAAAAGGCTGGCTTTTTACAGTTTGCTAATGCGGTATCAGTGGGACTTCGAAAGATAAAGTTTTAAGGCTTGTGGATGCCAGGCTTTGCACAAATGCTGCCCAACATCCCTTAAAAATGCTGATCATGTTGCATTTGGTATCTGTGAGCCTTTTATGGCCTGTTTCTCCTGGCTGCCAGCACACCCATACTGCTTCACAAAGATAAGGGCTGGGGACTGACCCATTCGGCAGCAGAGCAGCTGGGGTGGAATCTTCCTGGCTCCCAGCCCAGCCGCAGCTCGGCTTTAATTTCAGCGTCAGGGTGGGAGTTCACTGCCTACTGGGAGATCGTTTTCCTGGTGGGAGGCAGAGCAGTGGTGTATGTGAGAAATCCTGCCCTATAAAAGTGCATTTCCATGATTTGGGCTATGAGCCCGTAATTTTAACAAATTATTTATGGCTCTAGCTGAAAGCAGCAATTTAACAAAGATACCAGTTTGAGCTCTGCTGGAATTTTTTGATGAATCAATCCCAGCTGCTTCCACCATCTAGCAAAGCAATTTCAGGCACCAAGAAGGAAATCAGGCTTTCAGTGACTGGAGCAGCCCAAGTGGAACAGATTCTGTTGTGGGAACTGACAGTGCTGACTCAGGAAGCTGTGACGAGAGCAGCAAGAGAAGACAGGGATGGAAAAGACTTGCAGCAGATAATCCCCTTGTTGACACCAAAATTTTGTACTGGTGCTGGTGAACCTTAGCAGTTTGCCTTTAAATAAAGAAATCCATTTCTTTGCATGCTGCAGCTCCCTATTTTGGAAGTGGAATCTTCTGCATCCTACCAGTTGCCAAATGAAGGGAAGAATTAAGAGGCTGCAGCACAAAGCTGGGTAGGGTACACCTCTAAAAGTCACCTGGCAATGCAAAAAGGGCTCTGCTCCCCGCATGCCTTTTGGGAGGACAAATTGTGTGGCAGCAGCAGTGTGAGGAGCCCACAGTATTTGTCTCAAATGCAGGACCTGGGCTAAGCAGTTGCAGTGAATGCGGCACCACCATTAATGTGCCAGATTAACATGAAAATATGTTTAAAAAAACACAGTAAAAAAAAACCTGGAGGAGAAAGATAAGATGTTTTCTCAACTTCTCCTAACACTATAATGCGCATGTTTCCATTTTTTTTAGTACTGCAGTGTCCTCTCAGCCAAAGCATTACAAAGCCTTTTCCCATTTGAAGCTGCCTTAAGGCCCAGAAGCTCAGGAAATAACACAAATACATGACCACGATCAAGAGAGTCAAACCACTGTCACCATCAGATAACGTTTAGTGCAAAAAGTCTCCACCCTGTGGGCTGGTAGGAACTCGTTCTGCTGGCATTCCCTTGAGATGACCACAGTCTTCTGGGTCAGTAGTTCACCTTCTCCTTCACACCAGGCAAGTTACGCAGAAAAATGTCACAGCAGCTACAATGAGCATTATACCAGCTGCTGCCTCAGACAACACAGATGCAGCTGGAAAGGCAGTTCCTGCGGGGTTATGTAAGATTTTGCCTCAAATGTAGCTACATTAACAAAAACCAGTGCTGTTGTTAGAAGATTGCAAGATAAAACTTTCAAGTATTTACTTTCCCTTTGCTTTTACACCACTCTGTGTTTTATCAGATAAAAGGTTCTAAATGATTACTAGAGCAAATAAACAGAAAAAGAACATAGTATTTTGTGTGTCTTTGGAAAGTCATTGTGCTCTTCTATCAATCTAAGCCTCTACTACTGCTTGAAGAGCTCCAAGTGCCTCGGGGCTTTTACAGCTTCATCTTGGTACTCTCCTAATACACACAGAATTAATATGCATAGAACAAGAAATGGTGAGTCTGGTGGGAAAAAAAATCTACAGCAGGTAACTTGTAACTGGCAATATTGATAGAAGCCCACCAAGAACAGCAACAAAGAGAACTCTTTAAATCTTCAGTGTAATAATATTGGTTGGCACAACTTTTAAATAATCAGATAATGATGACCAGTAACAATTCTCACATGCATCCCCAGCTTGCCAGCAGCACCTTGCCAGCAGCAATTTAGACTGATTTCCTAAAGAGCAATGTTTTATGCTGCAAACTCTAGTTTTATAGCACACCTTTCTGATGATTTTAAGCATGTGGGAACTTCTGAATAGATACGTATTGGACAACTCAATCCTCACAAGCGGCAATTAATAAGAACATTCTTTAAGGCCCAGGTTTTATGTTTATACTCTGTTGACATTTTTTCCCCTTTTCCAGGTTCAATGAAAAATTTAAAAGTGCTATATTATGTGAGGTTCATAAATTGGCAAATATCCTGTCTGAGGTCACCTGCAGGAAGCACAGTTGCATGTTCTGGGTTTGCTTTTTAATTTATTTTATTTTTACCTTATTTATCCAGAGGTGGTAAAGTGCTTCTTTACCACCACTTCATATCTACAATTTGATTGTGCTCATCCGATATTTTATGGCTGCATTCCAATAGCCAGCAATGTAATTTTGGGCCATTTTCTAATAAAAGTATTCAAAACATAATCTCCTGATTTAGTCAACAGGTGAAAAGTTAAGAAACAAGACTATGGACAGCCTTCAGAGGAAAGTTAGGTCAATCTCAACAATACCTGGAAATGATTCTGTAATTAAACAATTTAATTACATGAACAGCCCCGCCTTTTGCGAGCCCTCGATTTGTTTAAATCCTGAACTAATAAACTGTCCTTGCATTTTAGATTGTCAGTGCACAAATGCCTTGGCATGTAAGCTTACACTCTGCTGAGTGTAATTTGATTCGGCAGAGGTGTGTCCGTGATTTGGCTGCGGGCCGGGAAGGCAGAACGAGCTCTGCTTCAGCAGGTGGAATGGAAGACTCCGCCCACTTTGGCACCCTGAGCAGCCAGGGCATTGTACTCGGCCACAGCCTTCTCCGTTTGCAGCACCAGCACGTCAATCCCGTTCTTCTTCAGATAGTCCACAGTGGATGCTGGAACCTTGGAAGAAAAAAGGAAATCAGAAAAGCAAGTATCAGATTATTTTCCCCTTAAACTTTAAGACTTGTAGAAAACCAGGTGCTGATGCCATTTGTTAAGCATGACTTAAGTAACTGCCAGTAGCCAAAACGATAATACTCAAATAGTTCTAAGACTGATTTAAATTTTTTTCTCTTCAATAAAGCTACTTTTCTACACTCGTCTCCCATATCTCCTTAGCACATTTTAAAATGCAGTCCTCTCTTACAAAAATAAATACAACTGGAACTAAAGGAATTTAACCTAAAGAAGTTGTTATTCATCCCACCAGAAAGCCAAAGACTTGCTTCTCACCAAGTAAAGCTCAGCATTTGTGATCCGAGCTTTCTGTAGCTAGTTTATCTGCTGAAATGACAACCTGGCAACATTAGTGACAAAACCACCTAATTATCAAAGTATTTACAGCAGGCTAGAGAGCCAGTTATAACCTATTGCAAGAGGAGGGGACTAATGACTCTGAAAATTCTGAAAATTCTGCTACAAGTTGCTCTTTTAGCAGAGCATAAACCTGTTTATTGCTTGACATTGGCACTAATATGGAGGAGCTAAAATGATGTTTCTTTCAGGACCTGAGGGACCCCTGACAGGAGCACACTCACACTGATCCTCAGTTTTTTCCCTCTCAGTGAAGCATCATCAATTTATTTTTCTTTCCCCCTAATCAGAGGGAGAAGGAAAACAAACAGTTCTCTTTATGCTTGTCACGGAACAAAAACCTACCTGCAAAGCCTCACTCATGCCACAACCAATCACCACAGTTTTAACACCCTTCTTGACGACTTCTTCAAGGTCAGCTGGCTGCACTCCTGGAGAATGCTAAGTGTCAGGGAAAGAAAATAATGGTCTGTGTACAGACAGCATCAGCCAGGAAAGCTGTGTCTGTATGTCCTAAACACAGAGCAGCAGGGTAACTTAGCAGTACCAAAATGTAACACAACCCTCTTATGTACATACACACAGTAGATAACATTAGAAACTCAGAAAGGTATTTAATATGCTGATGAAGAATGATAATTATTTGATTGATAGCAAGATTATAATCCCTTAATAAACAGTCAAAACCAAAAAGAGGCATTACACATTTCTAAAACATTTATGTCTAACTTCTGGCATTTTATAAATACTAACAGTTAAAGTGAAATTTAAAAATTGCAACAATACTGCTGTTTGATTTCAAATTAACAAAATCTTCTTTGTTGCAAGCCAAAGTTTACTCACTTTAAAGACAAATAGCTCCTCAGATAATTAAAATGATTAAATAATTTTCTTGTTTACTTTGCAAATCTCACCAAAGAGGACTGAAATGTATTGGGTAGCTTCATTTCAGTTAAGTTTCCACTTCTGCACTATTCTTTATTTTGAGAAAGGGCTATTTGAAAACAAACTTCTCAAAGAAAGAAGGAACTTTCACAGTGCATTAACAGGGGTTTTAAAGAAGGACACCCATTTACTGCTATTATGCTTTAAACACATGAATGCATAAATACACCTGTAATGTTAATGTGAAACATCATTATGTAATTCTTTTCCTGGATTCAGTTTCTATGTATCTCCATGAGTTCTTAACATGCTTAAGAGTATGATACTGGACAACTTGTGGCTAGAATTTGGCCCCTCTTTGGTGTGCATTTTTATTTTTAAAGCATAAATACTATTTGTCCCCTTTTTTTTAGTAGAATTCTGAAGTTCTGAAGTTTTCTAGAGGTCTGAGATGAGTTTCTCACTTGAAGTAGGTAATGCCATGGTGGACTCGTGGAGAATGGAGCAAGTAAGACTTTTCAAGCAGAAACAAACACATAAGGTCCTAACCTTGCAGGTGAAAAAAGCCTTTCATGGTAGAGTGCCGCTTCCAATGAGTGAATTAGACTTAGTCCACAAGAAAGTCTTTAGCATGGCTGGTATCTAAAATTTCAGTAACAGAGATGATTCACCTTTATGGTTCTCCAAGTTCACAGAATCATAGAATACCTCAAGTTGGAAGGAACCCATGAGAATCATTCACAGGACTACTTTAAACTAAACCACAACTTAAGAGCATCATCCAGATGCTCCTTGAACTCTGACAAGCTTGCTCTGTGACCACTTCCTCTGGGAGAGCCTGCTCCAGAGCCCAGCCACCCTCTGGGTGAAAAGCCTTTTCCTAACACCCCATCTGAATGTTCCCTGATGCACCTTCACTACATATCTGTGGGTCTTACTGCTGGTCACCAGGGAGGAGATCAGCACATTCCCTGCACTGCCCTGCCTCTGGAAAGTGTAGATTGCAACCCCTCAGCCTCCTCTTCTCTGAGATGAACAAGACAAGTTACCTCAGCTGCTCCTCATAAGCCTTGCCCTCAAGGCCTTTCACCATCTCCATCGCCCTCCTTGGAACACAGTCTAACAGTCTGATGTCTTCCTTATGTTGAGGTGCCCAAAACTGCACACAGAACTTGAGGTGGGGCTGCTCCAGTGCAGAGCAAAGTGGGACAAGCACCTCCCTCGGCTGTGCAGTGCTTTATGCACTCCAGGACATGTCTGACTCTTTGGGCTGCCCAGACCAAAGGCTGTGTTTCCCTTAGTCCACTTACACTCCATATCCACACCTGGAATGCAGAAGTCACTTGGAACAGGCAGAGCTTTCTCAGACCAAATCACTCTGTACTTGTTTATGACAGCATAGGCAATGCTTTTCCTTTGACGTTTTTTAAGTAGACTCAAAACTTAGACAACAAGAATTGGTATGTTTTACTGCAATTACAATAATTAGAATTCTGGGGAAGGTTTGGTGTCATGTGAGAAGCACTCCTGAGACATTAAAGCCAGGCAGCAATAGGATTTTCTTCGGTTATACAAGACACTTTGATGATAGTAAGAAACTAGTGTTACTAAAGGAAACATGTAACCTGACGGAATAACTGCATCATTGTTGATTTGACAGCAGATTTTCTTGCGTGTTCTGTTCTCCAGCTTGCATTTCAGCAATACCTCCTTCTATTCTTCTGCCATTAGTAGATGGCACTGAAATGCAGCCAGCCAGGGAGAGAGGCTGCCATTCATCCTCAAGGGTTAAGGCCACAATAACTTTTAGTACTTAGTTACAGAACCTTGCAGGGCCAGTTATACAATTTTCCTGATGAAAGAACGCTCCACTAGACAGCAGTATGATAGCAGAGAAGGAAAGGAAGCAATTTATTTCTAATTAGAGTGTAGGACATGACCAGCACTGCTTGTTTTCCACACTTCAGTTCCAGCTACCTGCAGGAAAACCATGATCAAAGAAAGTAGGCAAACTGTAGTCCATTGTAAAAAAAAAGGGCAGAAAATGCACCTGTTGAATCCTACTATTTCCATTGCTGGCAAAATTAACTTTTGTGCAGTTTTTCAACATTGAAGACGCAATCTAGAAAAACCCTAATATTTGTTGTTTGCTATTTGTTTTAAAAGCAAATCACCTCACTCCTCAACTGCAAGGATAGAACTGACCTAAAGCAGGAGCTTTACAAGCGACTTACATAAGGCCTAGCTTTAGATATGTATTTTTTACTTCCCAGTTAAATAAAAAGGATGCCAGAAAACCTATCCCTCCAGAGAACCCAACTATTCTTTTTGTCCTCCAGTTTTAATTTAACATAGACTTGTTTTTCAAGTCCTCTAAAGCCTTATGGATTTAAACATTTTACTTGTGAGAAGATATTCCTTGTTAGAAATTTTCTAAAGAAAGCATGGCCTCCTAAATGTTAGTAAGTGCCTATAATTTGAAACCAAAGTTTTCCAGTGGTTGGAATAAATATAAAAATGTGATTGAGCTGGGAACCAGTTGGGAACTTTTCCGCTACCATTACCTGTTCTGCTTCTCCAATCACGTGCATATGAACCATGAAAACAATATTGTCAAACAAGCAGACAGCAACTCTCACCACAAAACCCAGCCCTTTGAACAGCAAGTGAAAATTTATTTTTTTATAACTAGGCCATAAATTAAATACATTCTAAAAGGTTACTTACACAGCTACCTTTCTCTCTGCAAGGTGCAGATATCTTTGCATGACAGCACCACCTTTCTCTTGGTGTTATATATTTTGCATAAACTGAACTCTGATGGGTTAAGAAAGTTCTGGTCCCCCAAAGATTACAGATGAAGTTGCAAACCAAAATGCTCTGCATTTCAGTTGTATCAAAATGAATCCAAGAGAGCTGCATCCTCTGCATGGATACAGCTGCAGGTGCTGAGCCTGGTCAGTACATTGTTATTTTGTGCTTTAACTTTTGCTTTGAAAGTGTGGAACTTTTTTTTCTAGCCAGTTATCTATCCCAGTGGAAGTCCTAATATGGGGAGAATTATCAACATCAAGTTCCTAATGCAATATATGCTATACTGCTTCTAAATCTGAAACATCAATACTGCTCCATGTACTTTCATCCAATTCTGATTGTGTTTACAGATAAACTTTAAAAATTACAAGGGCAAGCACTTAGTATATCGCTACCAAGAGAAGTCACTGTGTGATTAGCCAGACTGTGAGCTTTTCACAGAGAAAATAGTGCATGAGACACTGCATCTGCATATTTTTCCTCTGAAATATGTACAAGGGACCCCAAGGAAAAGGATATAAACTAAACCACATGCAATGCTGTCTTCTAAACATGCAAGGTCAGTTACTATCTTTTTTTTTTTTTTACTTTTCATAATTTCATTTCCTATCTCACTCAAGATAACTTTTGTTTAGACAGTCTGAAGAGAGTTTGTTATTGGCATCTTATGACAATTGCACTCTTAAGCAGCTGAAGAACATTGTTTGAGAGCTTTATGGTGTGTGAGTTGTCTGGTCAGGGTGGCTCTCAGAACTCATGGCAACACTTGCTATGCCCTGTTGCGTGTAGGATGTTCTGCGACTGCAGCCCTCTGACCCACACAGTCACCTCCAAAATATACACTCAGTGTTTCCCAGGAAAATCCAATGGCTAGATGAAAGAAAAAGGCAGCCCACTGAATTTCTGGCTGGAACTTTAACACTGTTCTCTGGACCATTCTCAGAGTCCTGTTTTAAATGCAGGGTAGTAAACAGCAAACTTACATTAGTCCCAGTTTCTCGCCAATCCCACGTCCGGCTTCCTCCTGGCCATACTTTGCAGTCCTTATATGTTGTAGAGCAGCCTTTCACCTTCATCTGACCCCAAGAAAGGGAAGCAATTTCAGGGGAAGACATCACAAAGTTGAACCGAAGTCTGGAAAAAGGATATTTAATACTTAACATCAGGCCAACATATGCAGCACGTTAATAAAAATGGAAAATTCTGTCCTTGCCCCAAGGAGCTAGGAAGGAAATGCTGTTACAGACTTTATCCATGTGATTTTGTGACAACAGACTTGAACTTGAGGATCAGCAGATTTGTTGAATTACCAGTCCTCTTGGGGATTTTGTGCAGGATTTTGGGCAAATCATTTTACGTGCTAAATCTGTTCAAGTATTGGATGTTCAACTTTTAAAACTATCAGCAGGGATCAGGTCCCAGAATATCTTCTCACATCTGGGTTTTAATCTTCTCCCTAAAATGAACAATGAGGATTATAATAATTTCCTAAAACATCAGAAATCTGCACTATTTCTTTGGCCACTCCACTGAAGTGGTAAATGAAGTAAAAAGAAAGGACAAACCAACCCAACAGTAAAGCCATGAACCAAAGAGTGTCACTGTCAGATTGCTTTAGAAAACAAGACTTCCAGGGATGTAAAGGGATCAAGCATTTCCCCAGACACTGCTGACAGACACCAAGTCTCTCAGGATAGTTATACATCCAAATAAGAACTTGTCTGATTGTTTGACCTCCATTTTCATTGTTTCAACTTAAATCCATTATTTCTAATCCTTTCCATTGAGGACAAGTAGAACAGCTTAATCTTTGCCTTTTTCACTTTTTTTTTTTTGCTTTGTTTTCTTGAGGACTTCACTCAGTATTTTCCTTATCTTTCATTTAGATAAAACAAATGTCCCTTCAGTCATGTTTTCTAAGTCTCTGCTTACTCTCTCCGTTTTTCCCTTGGCAGCCAATCACTGGTACACATCTTCCTTTGAAGTCTGTTGCCTAGAACTTGACAGAGCCTTATGAGTGCCACTGTAATCCGATCATGTTTTGGTGTGTGGCGCAGTGATGTTGGGATCTGCTTCCACAATCCCTGCTGGGCGCCAGCAGGGCAGGGACTCCACCCCACACGGACCCTGCCTCTGTCAGGTCCCCACAGAAGCTTTCCGTTCCTCACAGTCCCTCATGGTACTGCAGTCTGATTCCTGAGGTGATTCTGGCAGTACATGAAAAGAGAGGAATCACAGGGTCATGATACCCTGGAAATGCTTTGGACTAGCATGGCAGTCCACTGACACTTCTCCAGGCTAGAATCAGCTTTCTGCCCTTCCGAGTCACATGCTCTGAAATCCATGTTTTGAAGAAAACTTCTTGTTTCTCCAGTAGAAAAGAGGTCCACCTCTGCCTAATCCAGAAAATTTCTGTGGCAGATCCTTCCACATACAAAGATTCTCATCCTTTATTTTTTAATTGTTTACATTCACCAGGAATCAAATTGTTTAAATTCATCATATGAACCCTGGTGGCACAGATTAAAGGCACTGCCCTTGCAAAAGAGAAATCCTGGATGACCAGGCTTCCAGTTGTCCTGAAAGCCTCCCTTCCTGTCTTTCATGTGCTACAAAAGATGCAGCACTGCCAGACAGGACATGCTCTCCTTGGATTGCCAGAAGCAGATCTCAGTATCCCACCTAAAACATTGCACGAAGGAAAAAAATGCATTACTTTGGATTTAGCACAGGACTGAGTTTGCCAGAGGTGCTTCTCACACAGGATAGTGAGGCAATTATTTTCCTTCTTGCTCCTGTGAGAAGTTAGTGGCACGTATCCTGTCAAACAGGAAGCCAGGCAAGCAGCTAGAGGGGACTGAAACTTGCTTGGATTCATATATTCTAGATTGTCTCATTGTGCATCCACAATGCAATGGATTCAAACAAAGATTTGTAAGATTATTTTTCCAAAAGTCTGCCTGAAGGGAGATTATAGCTGAAGAAATAACCAGCAGCAGTCCCAACAGAATGAAATCAAAGAGTAAAGGCTGAATAAAGTACCCAGAACCTGGTTCTGAAGAATGAAAATAATTTTTGCCTGTGCTACTTTTCAGATAAAATGGTAGAATTAGACCTAGAGGTTAGACAGAGGTGAATAAACCATAAAATGATCAGGAATATCACCTTCCCCAATCCAAATAGTATCACAAGCCTGGAACTGTGCAATCAAACAGGAACAAACTGCAAATGGAAGAGCAAGAATTCCATGCTATCTCTTCCAAACAGCACAAAAATAAGTAAATAGCAGAAATGATGCAACAATACTTACAAGTTGCAAATAAAAAATTGTCATCTACCACTATTTCCCATAATACTGCCTGAGATTATCAGTAAGGTCAGGCCACATGAATAAATAAGAATATCTTAGAGTAAGAATGAACTCATTGACAGAAACTTTGGGCATCCTTTGATGTAGGGTGTGGTCCAATCACTGAGGAGTAGGAAAATAGTTCTCAAACTAATTCTTCTTTTAATTATTCACTGTGAGAAATGTAAAGAATCAAAATATACAGTAATACTTAAGATCAAAAAAGACCTTGAATTAAATGAGTTGCAAGTACAACCAAAAATAGCAATTTCTGTAAACTGCAGTAGTCCAAACACAAGGAGACAGGAGCAGAAATGGTTCAGGACTCTAAAAGCAAAGTCATGAGAGCTTAAAAACATAAGAAATAAAGGAAGCAGAACTTAAAAGGAGGCAGAATCCAAGTTTATGCCAGGAGATGATACTGAAAGACAGAAATGAAGTAGTGGCTAAGGATGGCAAAAGAGAAAAGTACCTGAGAAGGAAGTGGAAGAAAGTTGAGATTGAATTGCAGTTGGGCAAGCTGGTGGATTTTAAGATTGCCAACACACCTTTCTTCCGTGGAGGTAACCAGCAACAAATGGAATAAAAGAGGTGAATGAGAGCTGTGCACCACATAATATTTTATTGAGACACTGCAGAAGAAAACGACGTTTCATAAAATCCAAGGGGCAACCTGAGACGAAAGAGGGTAAAAGTGAAAGAGTAAATCAGTGCACGTTAAGTTTTGGGCAGAACAAATTCCTGTAAGATGTCAGAAGACAACGTGGTTCTCCAGCGCTGCCTGGGAGCAGGGTCAAGCGGGCTACTTCCCATTCCAGGGGATACAGCAGCCAGAGGAAGGTCAGGATTAAAAACTGACATCAGCAAGGCAAATAGAAAGGACGGGAGAAGTTTAGATCAACTGTGTAGGGAGGGGGAAGGTGTCAAGTTCACGAAGGAGGAAAACACACTTCGGCAATTTGGCAATTCCATTTCGTTGGGAAGCCTTGTGAGGGCAGTTAACCGTAAGATCACGGGGTCGGGTAGTAAGAGAAGAGGGGGAACAGCACTTTGTGAATACAGCGGAGAGAAGCAAAGAGATAAGGACAGAAAACCCTGAGAAGAACCGCGGGGGGACGGAGGGAGGGAGTGAGGAAGAGAAGGTGCTGTTCAGGACCCCCCGAAAAGTGGCCTGGGCTGACGGGGAACAAGGACCGGGACTGCCATCGGCCCTGGCCATGCCCTCCCGCCCGCTCCCCTCACGCCGAGGGTCCGTCACGCGCCCGCACTCACCGCCCCACGCGCGCGACCCCACTGCCCCGCCAGGCTCCGCCTCCGCCTG
>VZTN01015690.1:324840-351216 GCA_013400515.1 Erpornis zantholeuca | reverse complement strand
CCCCCCCCTTTCCCTCGGTATATGTGGGATGAGGAATGGGGGTCACGGAGAAGCCCTGAGCCCCCCCACGTTTGCTGTTGTGGGCCGTCTCCTCCCCACAAACACAGACAGCCATTGTGTGCCACCTCCATCTCTCTCTTCTCTCGCCTCCTCCTCCCCCCATCCCCTCTTCCAGTTGCGGGGGGGACAAGCTGTGGCGGCTTGCTGCTGCTCCCCCGCCGCCACCTGAGACGTGCGAGGTGGAGGGATAGGTTATGCACTCCGCTGTTTGCTTTCGAGCTGCTCGCCCTCTCCTCTCCTCCCTCTCCAGTAGCAGGTTTGGTTGCCAGACTCTCTAATCCCAGCTGCCCGCGATGGATGCGGGAGGGCCCGGGCCAAGAGAGCAGCCTGGGGAAGGAGGGCTGTGTGGAGGCGGCCGCAGGAATACAGAGGGGAGGGAGCTTGTTGCTCTTGATCTCTTGTCTCTGTTATTCCTTTGGTTGTTGCCTCTGCACTCTTGCCACATAGGGAGCCCGTGCAGCTCATGGCGCATGCTCGGCAAGGCCCCTTGGAAACTTCCTGCTGCTGGAGAAGCCCGGCTCAGGGCTGCTTTTGGTCCGACAGCCCCTGCTTTTTCCCCAAAACGCGCTCGCTCTCCCCTCCTTCCCCACTAAACCCACCCTGTCTAGAGCAGGGAAGCAGGGGGTGTGATTGAATCGGCGTGTAGGTGTTTCTTCGTATAAAGGAAGTTGCATTTTGCTAAGCGCAGGTGTCCTGTCTGTGAATTCACAACAGCCACTGCTGAAATAGAATGAAATAAGATTAATGTGTCTTCTCCTCATGTTGTCTGTCAATATGAAAGAGACAGCTTTCTTAAAACAGTGTTAGCTTTGCGGAAAATATATGTTTAGATTCAGTTCCCCACCACTCCTGTACCTCTTACATTATATAAAGGACTCATTAGAAAAAACGTTGTTTTGTTAAACTGTTGCAAAACTTATTAATAAAAACAACCAACACATTTAAAAGTTTGAATTTTTAGTGAAAACAGCCATTTTAAAGTGATGTCTGCAAAGAAAACTAATGCTCTTACTGTGTGGCACAAAGTGAGTGTATATGTAAGAATAATTTAGTTGTATAAACTGCAGAATAAATTAAACGAAAGGGTGAGATAGTAGCCTGTGTTTTAAAAATATGCATTTTATTAAAAAAACCCAAACACCATAATTCCTGATGACTTTAAATTGCATGATGCGGGTTGTCAGCAGGGGAGTGTTTACTGCATGACTCTTTTCTAAAGAGATTTGAAATGACTTGTCTTATGGAGTTTACATTTTGGGTTGAATTGATACTTGTCAAATTTTTAAACTTTTCTTTGTATCGCTCTTCCCATTTGGCAGGGGTCAAGTATTCTTCCTGCTTTAGAACAGCCCCCCCAAAAGGGAACAGATGCAGCTTCTGAAAATGTAATGTCTGAAGTACTGGAGTTCTTTGCTTGTGCCTGGTGTAGCTGATGTAATTGCAGAGATAATTCTCATCTCTAAGAAAGAATGGAGGTGTGAAAACCAAACTTGGATAATTCTTAATGTTTGTGTGATAATTGGTGGATATCTGAATATATTTTCTTTTGATAAAACCAACTCATTGGGCTTGGTCTGTGCTCCAAACTATTACCTGGTGTATTTTACACTTCTTTATTTCTCTACATATTTTTTACTGCAAATGGTCATCAAGGTGGTGTTTTTAAGGGTACAAGTCATAAAGTTACTAAACACTGATGGAAAACTGAAGGGGTTGTTTTATTTTTGAATATCTGTTATTTACAACTGTATGTAGTTTTCCTTGGAATACAAAAGGCATTTTGATTTCAGTTTGTAATGTATAGTTAGTTTCACTTTCTTATTTATCTTTAAAACTGTTTTTTGATGCTCAGCAGTTTAAAAAAATTTTAATGAGTTTTATGTTTGTGTGGGCTTTTTTTTTTAACGTGGCTTGTTTGTCTTATCTGAAGAGTTACTCTTGGGAGATGCCAGCAGAAGTTTCTTCCTTTATATTAGGAGCCCCAAGGAGAAGAAGGAGCTTAAGTTTGGATGTTGTTCACTAGTTGAATAACAGTCATATTTTCTTTCCTGTTAATAATTAGAACAAAGTACTTGCTCATTATTGAGGAAGCAAGGTATAACCTTTCTGTACTGGAAGGGATGCTGAGCAGATGCTGACAGCTAGGAAGCTATCAGTTGTTCCATAGAGGGTTTGTAGATTTTTGTTATTGCATGGACTGCACTTGAACTTTATTGTATTACCTTTCCTTAACTGAGAATTTCAAGAAAAATAGTAAGGACAGCAGTGCTCAGGTATGAATAGTTTTCAGTAGTAGTCTGACTAATTTAGATATCAAATTAGCCTGTATTAGTAGCATGTTAGATGCTTTAACCAACTGTACACAGGTTGAGATTTAGTGGGTAATGTAAAACATACTTGATTGGGAAAATAAGAATGTGTGGGGTTGATTTCACCCATAGCTATTGAATATTGGGATAAACTGGAAAATAGATCTGGAAATAGTCTGCTACTTAAAAAAGCTTTGTGATAAAATAGCTTAATTTTTCTGTCTGGTGGCTCATTTAAAAGTTGCAACCATTCAAAAAAAGTAATGAGACCTATAGTTATCTGGTGACTATTTCTTTTTATGAAGAATAATTATCTTGCCTTTATGGGTGCTTACGCTTGCTTTAAGTACAATGTTGTGACTTGGGTTGTGATTTTGACAGTCTTGAATGTCTTAAGGAGTAAAGTTGAGTGTCTGTCAAGATGGTGACAGTGTTAACTCACAAAATTTGCTAGTTAATATGCCTCAGAAAGTAAATTGTTTCTTACAGGGCTTATTAAAAAGCGGCTGCTATGGTTTAACCCCTGTTGGCAACTCAGCCACTCATTCACTCTCCCCTGGTGGGATGGGGGAGAGAATTGGAAGGATAAAAGTGAGCAAACCAGTGGGCTGAGACAGAGACAGTTTATTAGGGAAAGCAAAATGAGGAAATCCTTCACCACTTCCCATGGGCAGGTGGGTGTTCAGCCATCTCCAGGACAGCAGGGCTCCATCACATGTAACGGTGACTTGGTAAGCCAAACTCCATCATTCCCACTGTTCTAGTCTTCCTTCTTATTAGCCCCGGCTTTATGTGCTGAGCATGACACTGTATGATCTAGGTATCTCTTGGGTCTTTTGGGGTTAGCTGTCCTGCCTGTGTTTCCTCCCAACTCCTTGTACCCCTTCAGCCCCCTCACTGGTGGGGTTGGTGAGGAGCAGCAAAGGCCTTGGCTCTGTGTGAGCACTGCCCAGCAATAACAAAAGCAACCTGGTATTCACAGGCACAGGTTGACCAGAGAAGCTGTGACTACTCCATTCCCTCGAAGTGTTTGAGGTCAAGGTGGAGGGGGCTCTGAGCAAGCTAGTCTAGTGTAAGATGTCCATGCTGATACAGGCAGTTGGAATGAGATGATCCTTAAGGTTCCTTCCAACCCAAGCCATTCTAGGATGATCAACACTTTTTAAGTGCAAATCCAAAACAAAGCCCCATAACAGCTACTATGAGTAGCATGGTGGACTCTCCAAGTCCACCACAGAAACTCAGTATATTATTTTAAGTGGGACTTCTGGTGGCCAAGAGCTGTCATTACAACCATATTACCATACTTTTAGATGCAAAACTTAGGTAATGATACAGAACATCCTGCAGTGTGCTGAGGTACTGCATCTCCTTTGCCTCTGTTGCTTCCAAAGGCAAAACTGCAGACTGGAACAAATTATCACAGGAAAGCAATATTTGTTATCCGTGTTCTTACACACATATGCTGTGGTGGCTTTTTTGCTTGCTTCTGATTATTTTGTTTAGTTGGGTTTTTTTTCCTTTTTTTTTTTTTTTTTTTTTTTTTTTTTTTTTTTTTTTTTTTTTTTTAGTTTTTTTTTTTTTGAGAGAGAGCTATTACTTGCAGTAGAAGAGAAGTTGCAAATTTAAATAGTAAAAAAATATGGCAGAGGGGAGCAAGAACTATATTTGTATTTAGGGCTGTGTTTAAGGAACCATGCTATCAAGTCACCACCTCCTTTGTGTCGGTAAATAGCTTGAGAATTGGTATAAATGTTAATTAAGCACTTAGTCTCTTGTGAATGAAAATATTAGTAGAATGTTAGCTTGCACAACAGAGATCTAATTTTACACATGACTACGCAAAACACTCGCTGGTTTGCTGGGTTCCCTGGTGTGTGAATGGGAGAACCTCTCCCAGAGGTGAATAGCATCTTCCAAAGTGTGCTAGCCTGCATTAGCTCATCGATTTTTGCAGGCTTTTCTTAGCAGTGTGGCATTTGATTTGTTCTTCATTGAAATGGTCACAAGTACACATGCTTTGTGTGTTCTTTCAGCAAAATTGCATCAAAATCTTGTTGGTGAAGATCATCCTAAAGGTGGTCTTGAAAACAGCAAGTGTATTTTGTGTGGATTTCCAATCTGAAGCACTCTTCCATATTCTCACTGCAGCTCAAACTTCTTTATCACTTTTAACTCTTGACAGTCACCCTGACAGACTGATCTAGCCTGGGAGATTGTTGCTTAATTACATAATGAATGTGTTGTGTTTGTCTGGTTTGTCTGTAGTAATAGAAACACTCTGCACATGTTGACTGGGGTTTAAATGATTTAAAGAAAGGCATGGTGAGGTGCAAATGCCTGGTAGGAGCACCAGGTATTTTTCTGCATCTTTTCTGTCCTTTTCTGTCTTTATAGTGAGTGCTTAGGGTAATGGCAGGCAGCTTATGGAAAATCTGTGCGAATCATATCTAGTTTCTTTAATTTTATTTTCTGTAGAGAATACCTGTTACTACATTGTAGACCTGAAAAAAAAGTCATTTGAGCTACCATGCTTCAAAGCAGTAAGTTTTATTTCATAGGATGCTGTATTTTTCCTGAGTCTTCTAGACACCTAACACATTTTTTCAAATTAATTTGGATATTGAAATAATTTGTTTTCAGTAGGTTATGTTCGTGGTTTTTTATTGTCGTTCCAGTACCTCTGGAAGGCAATACAACGTTAATTTCAAGGGTTCTTACCATTCTCTGAAGAAGTTAACAATTAAGGTTCACTTAAACTGCTGTTGAATATATGTATATATGAAAGATACCTGAAACTTTGTAGCTCTTTAATATAACCAGAAAAGGCAACTGTATCTAAGGACAAGGAGCTTGACAAACTTTCAAACTCAAGATTAGCTGTGTTCCCAATGAAATGGGTAGTGAAATGGCGTTCTGTTAATGTGATTGATTTTTCTTGTATTTAATATTTGATATCAAGCATGTTTGTGTGCCATTGATCAGAAGTTACAGAGTTTGATGTGACTCTTAGGTAAAGTTGTGATACATTGCAGTAACTTTTAATATCCACAGTAGATTGGTTAGTATTAAAAGTAGGTGATAAATGTGATATGGAAATACTATCAAACATTGCTTCACTTTAAATTTAATAATTGATATTGTACATGAGATTTATTATCTGATTTCATTGAAGAAAGATTAATTCATGTGGTGTCCTCTTATGAAAATGGCCAAGTTCTGACTTACAATGTTGGTGGTGTCTGTAATGCTGAGTGTGTGTAGTTTATTTGCACATTATGTATTGCTGCATCTTTTTCATTAACATATTAAGTGTGTGGCTATATCGATATTAGAAACTTTCTTCTGCCCTAAAGCTGTATCAGCTTGTTGGAGGTAACGCTTTTCATCTGCTCTGCAGGCCTGAGTGTTCCTGTCTTTTCACACCCTTTCCTTTGTGAAGAAGAAATTTTAACTGCCATTCTGAATCAGTCAAGTAGTTATCACCTTAATGCAGGCTGACCTTACTCTGTATTTGTGGAATGTAAGTATATAATAGTGCCTTCCTGCTGCATCTAGGGACTGAACCAAAACATTTATGTCTAAGCCATTAATCCACCACCTGCTAGTAAAATGCTGCATTTTTAATCTAGCAACTAAGTATAGAATAAAACCATAGCTAGGAAACTTTAGAGCTTGGTGTATTTCTTCTGTGCTTACTTCATTTTCTACTGCGATGGAGGCTCTACACTCATGTTTCTAGACTCCAAATTAACTCATTTGAAAGTAGACTCCAGTGGCTTGGAGATGATATCCTCAAACAGCATAACAGGGTTAAATCTGGAGAAAGTAAATAGCAGGGGATCGTTCCTGTGCTTACTTCATGGCAAATAAGTCTCTAATGTAGAATAAACTCGTCTGGTCTACACTTCAGTCACTGTAGATGCCACATCTACATGTGCTTTTCAGTTATTCATTCAAGAAGTGAAGTTTACCTTGGAAATAATGATCTCATAACTATTCCTATTATGTTAGTTTTTCCTTGGGAGACTTCACACCTTTATGCACGTTGAGCAGGCATTTCAGCTCATCCCAGTGTGCTTTTGTATTTATGCTGTTAATGCCAGTTTTAGGTAGACTCCACATCTTGTGATCCAGGGTAGAAGACAGGAAAACTCTGTACTACTAGTGAGAGAAGCAGTTCCGTCTCTTTCCAGTAACACCAATTCTGCCCATCTGAAAGAGATCGCAGAATGCCATATGGAATGGAAAAAAGGAACTTTGGACACTGCTCTCCAGGCACAATTGACCTACAGAACATCTGAGGCCGCCTTGCAAATTCCTAGGGATTGTGCAGGTTCTGTTGGACCACATGCCTCTCTCAAGAAAGAGCAGTATGCTTTCAGTAGGTGGCTTTATTGAATTTCAGCAGAGTTTGGATGGTACAGAACTGGTGGAAAAGCTTCTGATATTACTTCTTAGTCAGAGTCTTAATGCTTATTTCAGAACAAGTGTATAAGAACCAGGAATATTGGTGGAAATTCTTGTGGTCAGTGTGAGATGGTGTTCAGTAAAAGAAGCACCATGGCAGTGCTGTACTGTGGTACATTTGTACTGGAGAACTTTATAAACATCAAAGTGAGTTGTGTGTGACACTGTTATTGTGTTTAAGGTGGAAGTTATGTTTTATCCAGCCATCCGTCAGCACTTCACCTTGGCTTTGGCCTGCTTCAGAGTCTGCAGAAGCTATAAGAGCTTCTCAGAGTATTCTCCCTGCACCCATCTTTGTAGCTCTGGATCTTCCTGAGTTTTCAGCATGTACCATGAACTTCTTTTCTCTTGTTTGGAATTACTTGAAGCTGTATTGTCTTGTGTAAGAACAGGTAGGTGATAGACATGTACAATTATTAGTGCCCACTGCTTGGGACATACACTTCTGAGCTCATCCCAAAGCTGACAGTTAGATTATGGAATCACAGAATAGGTCAGATTGGAAGGGAAAACAGTTGGTCATCTGATCCAACTTCTGCGCTCAATCAGTATCATCCTAGAGCACATTGCACAGGATTGTATCCAGACAGTTCTTGAATATCTCCAGTACGAGACTCCACAACCTCTCTGGCCAGCCTGTTCTAGTGCATGGTCATCCCATCTGTACAGTAAAGAAGTTCTTCCTCATATTTGGGTGGAACTTCCTGTGTATCAGTTTTTGCCCATTGCCTCTTGTCCTAGTGCTTGGCACCACTGAGAAGAGCCTGGATCCATCTTTTTGGCACCCTCCGTTTAGATACTTATATACATGGATGAGATCCCTTCTCAATCCTCTCTTCTTGAGGCTGAACAGGCCTCACTCTTTCCTCCTGAGAGAGTTGCTCCAGCCCCTTGATCATTTTCGTAGACCTCCCTTGGACCTGCTCCAGGAGCTCCATGTCCCTCATTACTGAGGAGCCCAGAACTGCCCACAGTGCTCCAGATGTGCCTTTACCAGAGCTGAATGGAGAGGCAGGATCACCTCTCTCGCCCTGCTGGCAGTGCTTTTCCTAAAGCACCCCAGGACACCATTGGCCTTCTTGGCAACAGGGGCACAGACAGCTTGTTGTTCACTGGGACCCCCAGGTTCTTCTCTGGAAGGAGCAGAGCTGTTTTCCAGTAGGTCAGCCCCCAGCCTGTGCTGCTCTGTGGAGTTATTCTTTCCCAGATGCACCACCCTGTGTTTGCCTTTGTTAAGTTTCAGAAGGTTCCTCTCTGCCCAGCTCTCCAACGTGCCAAGGCCCTCTTAAAGGTCTGCACAGCCCTCTGGGGTGCTGGCCACTCCTCCCAGCTTTGTGTCAACAGTGAACTTGCTGCAGAGGCATCTGCTCCTTCATCCAAGTTACTGATGGATAAGTTATACAATACTGGGCTCAGAATAGAACCTTGGGGGTCCCTGCTAGTGACAGGCCTCCTCCCTGTGCTGCTGATCATGAGCCTTTGGGATCTGCTGTTCCACCTCGCTGTCTACTCATCCAGTCCATGTGAAAATGTTGTGAGAGACAGTGTCAAAATCCTTGCTTAAGTCAGGGTTCACAATATCCACTGCCCTTCCCTCATCCATCCAGATAGTTGTTTCATTGTAGAAGCCAGTGAGGTTGGTCAAGCATGATTTAGTGAGTCTATGCTGACTACTTCTGATCACAATAACAGAAAGAATTCCTTTGTGTGGGGTGAAACAGAGGACAGGAGTTGCCAAACTGTCAAGAAGCGGCAAATGATGGGAGGATTATGAGTAGATAACCTGATGAAGAATGCTGTGGCTATGTGGTCACTGCTGCCTCAAAGCTGGTTTTCATGCAGTTCTTTGGAAGTGCCCATTTTAACATCAGGGTCTCTCTCTGGGCCATACAGTACTTCTTGATACAGCTCTTTTCCTGCACGTTTATGACAGCTGGGAATAGATGGAGGTGTTCAGGACTTCATGTTATCTGCCATAGTTGGGACAAGTGTCCTCTGGTGTCCTCCCAGGACAATCTCTGTTGTGCTCTTCTGGGAGGAAAAGCAGGTGTATAGCTGGCAAGAGAGCTGAACTTGCATTCCAGGAGTATCTCCCAATGCAGGCTGTGTGCACTGGGAATGCAGTGTGCAATGCAGGGATCACCCATCCCATGGTGGAAGAACTGCCAGGCTGGCTGTGTGGGCAGCAGCACTGTGGAGCACTCTCCCAGTGTGTTGCAGGCTCTTCATTACTTCCTACTTGATGATGCAGCAGAGCAGTGCAGCAGTGTTTGATGCTTGGCTGTTGAGTTCCTTGAGTTCAGTAAAATGTTTAAACTGTTGAGAAATAATAGAACTTGTAAAAGGTGTGAATATTTTTTTATCTCCTCCAGCCTTGCAGTAAGAGCATAGTGTTCCAGTTGTGGAATAGCAAGGTCTATGGCTGTTCATAACACTATTTTATTACTCTTGCTCCTTTCCCATTTTTTTCTCAAAAACAATGAACTTTCCTTTGCTTCAACTCATCTATAAACCTCGACAAACATTTTAACATAAACAGGTTGATGCCAGGATGGTTTTTTGCTTTTTCTTTTATATCTGTCTTATATACCCTTTAATATAGTTTTATATATTCTTAGTGCTTTTAGCCTACATCCTTGTAATTTTCCAAGCCTGGTAACTTAGCTCAGACCCACTGTGCTGTTAAACCAGGAGACCAAACATCCTGGAAGCTCTAGACACCAAGGTCCTCTCCAGAAGACATTTTTATAAACTAAGAGAGGCCCATCCAGAGAGAAGGTTCCAGAATGAGGGGTTCACTCGAGCCTCTCAGTGGGGAATCTTTGATAGATATGCTAATTTGCAAGGCCTATAATTGTGTGCATTTCAGCATGTGAGGGGTGGTGTGTGCATTTCAGGGCATTCCACTTGGATGACATGCTGCACCCAAGGATCCTTAAATAAATACGGAGGTAAAAACCCCTTTTCCCCATGATCCGTGTTTTGGTTTTAATTTTAAGACCAGGGAAAGGCAACAAGATATTTCTTAGTAGCCTCTAGCATTCGTTAGTCTCTCATATATTCCCCAAGAGCTAAACAAAGCTTTTAAAGCTCAAGCAGCAGAGAATTTCTGAGAACTGCTGTACAAATTCTGACCATGTTGATGTCTAGTGGTCTGGGGAAAACAATTTCTCTAAGTGAGAGGAGGCCTATTTTTCAAGATTCCTGTTTCAGCAGCTCTGTTTTAGTATTCAGTTTCTTTCCATTATGATAATTTAGGTCTTTTAGTACTTTGGAGAAAGTGCTGCTTATACCCTTGAACTCACAGGCTTGGTTGATATTTGAAGAATGGGTAGAAAGTGAAATAGTACCTTACCTACCCTAACCTTGAAAATCCTCTTTTCCTGGAAAATGGTGCTATGGTGCTTCTCAGCATGAAGCTTTGCCAGTTCTTTTGGTTGTCTAAGCCTATACCATTTTTTAATCCTAACAGTTGTCCTGAACCAGTAGTATGCTGAATAAAGCTGGTTGTTTAAGTTCATGTGTGAGTAAACACTTTATTTCCTACTCTACTTAGTGTCCCTCTGGTACTGCCCTGGCTATTTTCCAACTCATAGACAGCTATCTAGGAGCACCAGTGCCAGGGCACATTTATTGCCTTTTAGTATTAATGACTACCAGGATTATAAAGGTTTCCTCCTGAGAATGATCTGCAATGGTTCACAAAAGCTGTATTAATTAGTGAATGATAAAGTGTGGAAATTTTGGTTTGATCCTGGAGCCTGCAGCGTGGTATTCTTGTAGTTATCAACAATATATTGCAATAAAGCATCCAAGGTGGAGAGCTGTGTAATGGGGTGCAGCAACAACAAAAGGAACGTTCCCAGTCTTTCCTGGAGGTGGTAGTTGAAAGGGAACCAGTTTAAGCTGGCATGAAGTAGCCATGTGAATGCCCTACTTTGCAGAAGACACTTCCATAAGTGGCGAAATTATCCCTCAAAATATATATTTAAGTTTAGACAAAATCTGTAGCAGACAGCATTAGCTGACCTCCTAAATAACAGTTTGTATGAAGGTTAAGAAAGTTTAGCAGCAGGTAAGAAAAATTGATATGGCAACAAGGGACCTTTTGGAAGACCTAACCTTTATAAAGGGAAACCAGAAGGAGTAGTCATGAGTCAAGGAATAAAAGCACTGTCCTAGATGGAGCATGTTCACAAAGCTAGCAGATGTCTCTCAGTGCAGGTTGGACGAATGGGAGTAGGATGGTGAGGATAAGCCTAAGGGCTAAGTGTTGCTTTGTATGCCGAGTAGAAATTGTTTGAAAGGTGGAAATCTAACCCTGCCGAAGTCCAGGTGGAGAACCTATTCATAGCTAGCTGTAGAAAGAAGGAAGATAAAAAGTCCAAGGTGAATTTGCAAGCATGTGGGCAGAGAAGTGTAAAAACAAGAAAAATCTAGGAAATATGGATAGCTAAAATCATCAGCCACAATGCAATGATTAAAATAAGTATGTTGCTGAGAACTTAAATAACCTCTTTGCGTAAGGTGTCATTATTAGGCTAAGTTGTCATATCTTGCTTCTATTGCCTTTCTGGCAATAAAGAGGAAATATGGTAAAACTGATGTATTAGGAAATAATGTGGAACACGGTTCATAATGTGGAGGCATGCTGAGTTGCCTGGATTAGGTATTAGCTCAGCTTTCTGAAAAAGTTTTGAAGTATAGCTGGTAAAAAAGAAAATACAGGTGTGTATTTGAGTAAAGAAATAGAAACCAGAGTGATTAGCATATTTTGAACACTTTAACAAAGATTTAGGAAATCAAAAGCAAGGAGCTTTTATTTCTAGTTCTGATAAACTTTATGAAATTGTAATTTCATAGTTCTAATAGTTGTAGTAGTTATTCTCCAGGGAGAAATATTCTGTTTTCTTTTGAAAGCATGGATAGTTCTTGTGAAGCAAAGATAGACAGCTCGTGTTTGACATATGCTTACATATAGATGCAGTGTTTTTAAGAAGGTCACCAATTAAAGTAGTTGACTTGGCATTCCGGAGCAACCTTACATGCCGTGACCCAGATAGTAACTCTCATGCCCAACCCTTTCTTTGACATTATTCTTTGTGGCAGGAGGAATCAGGTGAGGCGTGGAGAATGTTTTCAGCCTTTGCAGTCTACAGCCCAGCATGTTAATGCAAACTGATGTTGCCAGTGGTCTGTGTTCTTACTGTTGATTTTAAGTTAGGACTTGCTGAGGGAGGGGCTTTGCTTTCTGTTCAGCCCTGACAACCCAAGCTGGCAGAGGGCTGGAGGAACTTGATGGGGGTTCATCGCTCAAGCCGAGTCAACCACTGAATGTGACTTAGCGTCCAAAGTGGTCATCAGTTCAGAAGGAAACCACCATCACAATCCTTAAACTGATTAAATAACAGGAAGTTGATTAGAAAAAGATTATTTTTTATTGTTCACTGTAGTATAAATAAAGTAGAATTCCTAATGTCTTTTTAAAAAAAAATTTAGAGCATGGGCTCTTAATCTCATTTGCCAATAAATCAGAAGGACATAAGTTGTTTTTTAAAAAGATCAAGGTATAAGATGGCTAATTCAGCCTAAGGGGAAACACTGCTGTGGATAAAATAATCTTGCCAATTGGCAACAAAACTGCATATGAAGGAGAGTTGTAGGTATGTATTATGAAGGAAAATTTTTATAACAAATACGTACCAGAATATTTAAAATTAGCTGTTAACTCAACAAAATACTCTATGTAGTATTGTGGCAAGTCAGGAAAGCATGCTTATTAAAATGAACATGTTGTTTTAAAATTAGCATAAGGAATGGGCTGAGAATCATGCTAAAACTTGGGGGATATATTATTTTGAGTATGTGTATCTACCTCTTGTTTTGTCGTTTGCTTGTTTGCCTCTATCTTGATTTAATGCTCAGCTGTGGTAGCTCCACCTTGAAAGACAATGCAGAAAGTAGAGGAAGGATGACTGCATGACAGCTTATGCTATTAACTTCAGAGGGCATTTTTAAAAGAATTCAAAGCAAGGCTCCTAGTGTTTTGTATTTCTTTTATAAGGTAAAACCAGTAAAATGGTGTGTTGAATGAAACTCAAAAGTAGTTGAGATTTAGATGCCTTTCACATGTTCTGTAATTGCAACTGATTGCTGCAAATTATTACTGAGGCCAGAGCTCAAAAATATTTAGAAACTGATGAATGTTGAGTTGTATTGAAAATATTTAAAAATAAAACTAAGAACATGAAGTTTCTTGCTTTTATGTTAAGCCAGGCTCTATGTACAAAGATGATTTAAAGCTGACCTAGTGGCAGGTAATTTTGTTTCATGTGCTGTGGGTTTTCTTTACCCACGTTCTGAAACAGCAGCTGGTGGTCAGTGTCACGTATGCACCATGGCTCATCATTTTCTTTCCAGAGTGGCATGCATAAACACTTTTTCTATTGCCCAGGTATGTTCACCTTCCTTTTCTGTCTGTTTTGTCTTATATGGGAAGGGAAGAATTTGATGGCTGAAGTTTTATGTTTTCAGATACTGTGGTGTGGTTGGGTTACTTTGTGGCACTTTCTATCTGTCTGCAGCCCAGATCCTGATAGTATCTACCTGTGGTTGTGTAGGACGGAGGGTTTGTATCTCAGACATGAGGACTGAGTGATGTCAAGCAGTATGGAAATGGTAGCTAGAAATTCAGTGTCCTTCATGCCGTTATTCTTGTCTTACTTTCTAGCTGAGATTAAAAATTGTGTAAGAGGTGGCTGACAGCAGCTGAGCCCAAGTTACCGAGAGGCAGCAGTGCTGCCAGTCTGGCAAAGGGGTCTGGGGCTTTGAGGCTGCCTGGATAGACAGGAGATAATGTCCACCCTGAAGGTAAGTCTTGGCTCCCCTGGGAAGCTGCAACAGCCCCACAGTTACAACCATTTCTTGCAATTAGAAGAATTATGTTAGCAGGGGTAGATATTTTAATAGTATTGACAGGTCAAAACATGAGTTTGCTCACAGAAATTCATACTTAAGAGTTGGGTGTTCTAAGCAATGAAACTTCTGTGAGTCTTCACTTTGTGTGTGATTCGGTTACCAATTCTCAACAGGACGTAAGTGGTTTGCTTTTTCTTTAAGTCTAAAGCCATCTTCATTTTAGATCTAGACTTAAGGAAGTTGGTGAAAACCCCACTCTGTTTTAATGTACTACTAGCACTTTGTCAGATAAGTGTCTCGGACCATTCTGCTTCTTAAATTTCTATTCTCACATGCTTCCTAGGTTTCTTAAGACATAATGGACAAAAAGTTGCTACTAGCTCTGCAATGATTTTAAAGAACCCTCAAATTCTGTGCTGATTGGGTTAAAGCTGTA
This sequence comes from Erpornis zantholeuca, assembly GCA_013400515.1. NCBI lineage: Eukaryota > Metazoa > Chordata > Aves > Passeriformes > Timaliidae > Erpornis > Erpornis zantholeuca. Next base: position 337,023 of record VZTN01015690.1, on the reverse strand, counting down.
GAATTCTTTGTTTGGGATCATGAATTCATTTGTAGAATGACTTTCATCCAGCCGTGTGACTCTACCTTTCATGGAAATTTTTGTCAGCTGCTAGAAATGTTGCTCTCTTATGATTGTTTTGCCCAAGTCTCTCAGGTAGGATGCATCTCATTCTGGATATCTGATCTTTTTATGAACTGTTTCAAAATTTCACTTGCACTGCTGATAGATTAATGAACTGATATTACCTTAAAGCAGAACAAACATGAAGTTACTTATTTCCAGCTGACAGGGAAGCGTGTTCTGCATTGCAGAATGACTTGTGTTGGCTTCACCTTCAAAGTTTGCTTATCCTGATCCTTAAAAAAACCTCATGTTCACATAACACTGCTGCTTGTCAAATACCAAATGCTTACTGAGTAGTACTCAAATGTTTCTGCACAAGTTTGTCATTGTCGGATGTTTTCAAAAGTATAAAAAGTGTGTATTTGCACTGTAGTTTTATTCTTGTACTTCTTTAGGGTCCAGTAAATAAAAAATATTATGAAAAAGATTGATTTGCAAGACTAGGTTTTCAAAAAAAAGGTGTCTGCAATATTTGACAGTTACAAAGAAACTACAAAGGAGTATTTACCTGTTGCTATGGTTCAATAAAATTGTTGATAAATGACAGATAAAAAGGTGAATCCTAGAGTATAAGTGAGTTTTATGTGAAATGCATGTTGGATCAACAGTGACTAGAGAAAAAACATACTATTTTAAAAATTAAATCTGAAAAAGGACAGAAATGTCTTTGTAGCAGATGTCATATGATGCATGGAAAAGGATAAATATTTGGGGTTCTTTGGTGTTACGGGGATTTTTTTTGTTGGTTGGTTTTTTCCATCTGAAGAGAAGACTGAGGAATTATAACCTTGGTAATGAAACTTGCTTTAGAAAAGTGGTTTTTATTCAACATGAGTTTTTTAATATTGCCTTTCTATTCAAGTGAGAGATGTGGGAGAAAGTGATTTTGTAGTATAATCAACATTCTCCCTCTGTAATACTATTAATATTAATGCTTGGACAGTACCTGAGAAATACGGCAAAATTGACACCAGAGGGGTGTTTATAGTAACAGAAAACTAACAGAAAGTGTTAAAAGAAGCTCGTTCTGTTCATTATGTGAATAAAGCTAAATAAAGCTGATGGCTTCTTAGCTACTGATGTATACAACTCTATGCTCATGCGTACTAAACACTTGACTTACTTCATTGCACTGAGGATACTTTAGTTTAACATGGCAGGATAGAAGCTTTCATCTGAAGTTAAATGCTGCCATGCTTAGACATTTAATTTTGTCTGCTGGAAGTGTTTGTGCACAGATAAACTGTAGGAGCTAAAGTCAGATCTGCAATAGTAATTCTGTGTCTAATGGAGAGCGTAAGAGCTTAGGGAAGGGTTTAAGAATGAGATGTACCCACCCCCAGTAACTGATACCACGCCTGTATCTTTAATACCTTCTCCCGCTGAAAGAGGTGGTTTTCACTGGAAAAAGTTGCCAGACACTCTATAACAGAATTAATCTCTCCAAATGTATTTAGCAGAGCTCAGATGTTTTACTTCAGGATGAGCTTACTCTTTTGAAAGTGTGTTTTTCTCTGTGGGCTGTAAATGGATTATATGGAATTAGCTCAGATGTCAATATCTACATTTGTTTAGATGAATCCTACTGCTATGCTGCTGCCCTTTCCTATTTTTTAATGGCAAAATATCTTAAAAATTCCAGGAGTTTGGTGTAGGAATGAAAGCTCAGGCTCCTTTTCAGAGGAATTAATTCACTCGTACTTCCTTTTCTTCTTTCTTTCGTCCCTTGAATTTTGCGTTTCTTTTCTGGTTGCTTGCCTTCTGTCTGGGCCACCCTTCTTGGAGAGGGAGTGGTAATTTTGATCCTTCTGAGGGTGAACAAAGACACTGAATTAAATTTTACCACTTGAATAGCTGTGCATCTACTTAGTGTTAGATCAAAAGGTGAGCACAGTGAACATTGCCATCTCAACTTTTGCTTACATCTGTTGTGCAAGTGTGAGCCTCCATGATTGTAGTGGCCAGCAAGTGCCTCTTGCTGGATGTAAGTCCTCCTTTTAATACTGATATTTCTGGAATGGGGTTGTGCTTCTGGATATGTGCCTCTTTAGCATTTCTTATGGCAGAGTTGGATCACCTTGTCTGATCAACCTGCTTGTTCTTTTTGTTACGGCTCCAAACTCTGCTTTTGCTTTCTGTAGGGCACCTCTGTGCCTAATACAAGCAGAATGGACAAGTGTATTCTGCAACATGCTCCAAAGGCTGGCTCCCAGTGCATGAACTGGGCATGTTGATGCCACCCACTGTAGCTCATCTCTGCCTGCTTCTTCCAGTGGAAAAAAACCAAACTACTGAAATTTCTCTGAAGTGAACTTACCGCAGTGTATCCAGAAGCCATGGAGATGTATATTTGCACTGAGGAGCTGAGAAGCACTCCAGAGTCCACTACTAAAGTGGAATCTTTACAATTACTTTTCACTTTTGTCATACCTACACTTTATTTGAGGATTGTAGTTACAGAGTTCAGGGCTAAGGAAGGAAATGAGGATATTCTGTTCATGGTCTAAAAGTCTTGGTTGCATTGGAGACTGAGATGCATCAGCAGGCAGGAGAATCCTGGAGTAATTTTAGTTTCCTGTTTGTACCAGCTAGAATGAAAGACCCCTGTGCTGCCGTGTCTTTGCTTTTATGGGGTGTGGTCCCAGTAGTTTCAGTCAGGGTTTGCATATGCCCAAATGAAGGATCAGCAAGTCAAGTAGATTTTAGACAGTAGAAATATACTATGTTGTCACTGCATGTAAGTTAACTGCCAACAATGGCAATCAGTGACAATTACAAATGTTTTCAGTACCTGTTTTTAAGTGCAGTCTGATTGTTTGCATGTTGCTGCCACAGCTTGATTTGTCTTACTTTCTCTTCACATGTCCTAAGTTTGTGGACTGGTGTCCATTTTTTATTCAATACATTTTTTGAGTCAGTAAACTGGGCTTTCATTTGCTGTCTTTCCTGGGCTATTTCCAGTTTCTAAAATAGATTCTGTGCTATTTTTTCCTGCATTGTTTTCAAAGTAATTTTCTTTTTTTTCCCTACCTCCTATTCTTTTTCATTGCGTAGTACAGCATGCTTTTCTTGCTAAATTTTATGCTTTATTCTAACATCAGTGTTGCTTTTGTTAACCTTTCTGCTGTTGCTTATAATATATTAACTTCAGAAGTCCCCAGCATTCCTAGGCACTTAATAGCCAGAGAATGAAACAGGGAGCTTGTGAGAGATTAAACCATCTTCTATCTGCTAAAGGGCTGCTGAAGAACAGCTCTCCAGGGATTTTGTTTACTTTGGTATGGTCTTTAATTCCAGCCTCAAGAGTTATGCCTATGACAATGAAAGTGATTTTTTTTAATCTCAATTTCATATATAGTGTAGAAGGTGACTGATGGTAGTGTGAGCATGAGAAACCAAAGCATAATCAGATTGAACTGTAGACAAGGGAAGATTGTAGAATAAAAGATATGGGAGGAAGGGGTGCTCAAGGTGATGCTATTGGTTTAGGAAAGAGTGTTTGGGAAGCTGCTTGTGGGGAAAGGACCCAGGGGTATTGGTTGACAGCCTCTGAACATGAGGCAGCTGTGTGCCCAGTTGGCCAAGGAGGCCAGTGCCATCCTGGCCTCTATCAGCAATAGTGTGGCCAGCGGAACCAGAGCAGTGATTGTCCCCTTGTACTTGGCACTGGTGAGGCCACACCTCAAATCCTGTGTTTGGTTTTGGGCCCCTCAGTACAAGAAAGACATTGAGGTGCTGGAACATGTCCAGAGAAGGACAGTGGAGGTGGTGAAGGGTCTGGAGCACAAGTCTGGTGGGGAGCAGCTGAGTGAGCTGGGATTGTTTATTCTGGGGATAAAGAGGCTCAGGGGATTTCATCACTCTACAGCCACCTGAAAGAAGGTGGTAGCCAGGTGGAAGTTGGTCCCGTCTGCCAAGTAACAAACAACAGGGCAAGAATTAATGGCCTCAGGTTGTGCTGGTAAGGTTTATTTTGGATATTAGAAAAATGTCTTCATGGAAGGGTTGTCAAGCACTGGAACAGGGTGCCCAGGGAAGTGGTGGAGTCACCATTCATGGATGTATTTAAAAGACACATAGATGCACTTGGGGACGTGGTGTGGTGGTGGGCTTGGCAGTGCTGGGATCTGGTAGTGCTGGGTTGGACTAATACAATGAAGTTAGGGTGCAACTCTGCTACCAAGGTCTGTTATGCTGGTGATGCAGCTTACTAAAAGAGCTGGGTGTAGAAAAGGCATTTTGGTTCCAGTTCAAAGCACTTTCCATGTTGGTCACAATTCATTTACAAGCGGCAGTGAAAGAGGTGGTGTGCTGGGTTCCTCACATGGGAATATGTAGGAGGGAGTTTACCAGCAGGATAAAAAATGTTACCTTTGCTGGCTAATGTTAGAGTGACCTGTGCTCTGAATAGTCCAGGTAAGAGGACAGTCTTCTAATAGGTATTTGTACAGATAAAAGAGATAAATTTACTCAGATATTTGTGTGAAAATGATCTAGCTGGTGAGCATCCAGATTTCAAAGTGCTTTCCTAGGATAACAATGTCATTTAAATGTGAGCGTGGTTTGTTTGTTTGTAATGCCTGCCAACAATCTTTCTAGGAACAGGATATAAAACTGCTACTTGGTGACTTGTTCATTCTGTTTTGATCTGCGGTTTAATTACAGCATGTTTAATTGCTCTTTTCATTCACTCAGGAGGCAGAGCAGTTTCATTTTTTCCCCTTTCCTGTGTGTCTTTTTTTTTTGTTTGTTTTGTAGGCACACAGTTTTGTAGGATAATACTCATCAAGTGACTCAGAAAATAAGATATTTAGATTGTCCTTTCAAACAGGAATGACTGCTCTTTTTCTCATGACATCACATGACTCCAATTTACTATTTTTACGCCAAGCTTGCTGCATGAAGATGGGGCTCCTTATTGCCACAATTTTTTATCAGAGGTTTACTGAAATTTCTTGCCTGGTTCAAGCTAAGGGTTTTTGTCTTTCCATTTATTTATCATGCCAAGTTCATACCAAGGCTGCCATTTTTCTCTGTGGTCTATAAACTTCTATGAATAACTAAAAGGATCTCACATTGTCCTTATACTGAGTTGAGATAGAAACAAGTTAGACAGTTCTTCGAGAAGAATATTTATGTTATCATAAACCAGTGCTGGTGCCAAAGGGGAGATACTGTTCCCTTTCTTTTCCTCACTGTTTGCTAGTTGTTTAATGAAATGGATGAGGGACTTCTCTTTGGTTGAAACTAATCTAGAAGACGTTTACTGCCTCAGACTGCTCATGGGACTTCAGACTTCACACAGAAAAGGAGAATATTAAAGATGCTGGAAATGTGGTCACATGTCTGTTGGAGACTGTTGTGTCTTTTGTAAGGGATGCAGCTTGACTGGCTTTAAGCAAATTTATGCATAAGGACCTGTCTGTGAAGGTAATTAAATGCATGGCTAGTGTGTGATGGGCTAAATGGTAAATTAGAGAATGGTTTGGGTTGGAAGGGACCCTAAAGATTGTTCCAACCACCCTGCCGTGGGCTGGGAGACCTCCCACTAGACCAGAGTAGCCCCATCCAACCTGGCTTTGAACACTTGCACGGGTGAGGCATCCACAGCTGCTCTGTGCAGCCTGTTTCACAGTGGCCGTGTACTCACTCTTTACTGATGTCTGAGGAGATGCTCTTGCCTTTGCCTGTGCCTCCAGGATGGCTCCCTCCAGCACTCACAGCAGAGCTGTTTGAACAGAGTGGAAGCCATCCCGTATTTGCCATTAAACTCTGTGCAGGGTGCCAGTAGCTAATCCACATCAGCTGTGTACAGGTTGCTGAGAGCTGCCTTCTCTTAGCAGAAAGAAGGGGAGGTGGGAGATCATTAATGATCTCATCAATCTCGGCCGTCGTCTTGCTCAGTGTGGTGTTACTTGACAGTGCAGTCATAGCGTGCAGAGGAAATTTTGGTCAAGGCAGAAAGATGAAAAAGAACATACAGTTAATGGAAATATTTGCCACATAGGTCTTATGAGTCATTTTATTTCCTCCACTTGCCAAAACAAGTTAGCATGGAAAATGGTTTACTGGTGTAACTGGGAAGACCTGTTTGGGTTCGTGAAGCATGAAAACTGCCAACAGCCTTTGCATCCCACAGTTTTACTTTTTAGTCCCTTCAGCCCAGGTCCCCCTAGCACTAAGAGTTCAGTGTTCTCTTCCTGGGTCCCTGAAGAAAGGACAGGAGGCATAGGCTTTGCAACTCACATCAGTACCAGGTGCTCTGTGTACACCATGGTTCTGATCCTCTTCTCTGTGTCCAGCACTCCAGATCTGCTCTGATACTAAGGTTTTTTATATATAATAATTTATAAACAACAGATTTCCCCCATCCTCCCTCTGGACTCAGGACTTTGTCATGTTTTCTGTTTTCATCTGCTGCTTCAGGTTTTTTTTAGGTGAGTTGTGAGCCTTTTCATTTTGGCAAGGAAAATAAATAGGGGTGAAATTGGGTTATGGTTACATGGGGAGCTGTCTTTAATCTATGGTTGTGTACGTGTTTGAAAGTTACAGCTTTTCTAGCCAGATGATGGGGTTTTCACGTGTTTGTATGGTTTCTCTTCCATTTCAATTATTCTGTTGTTCCTGAATTTATTAGATGCGTGACTGATGTATAGGATGCTCCCTGAAATGCTGGAGTAGACAGAATAGTGTTCAAAGGATATTGTGGGAGGCCCAGATGACAGCCTGCCCTCCAGGGAAGTGTAGGACTTAACAAATGGGCTGAACTCCACCAGAAGCCTCATAATTGTGTATAGTGACTCATTCTTCCTGGCTTATGATTTCTTCCTATGAAAAGTATGTGTTTTTGAATACTTAGCAGAATGCACCGTGCTTTAATTATAGCCAGTTCTTTGGAATAGTTCTTCTTTCACAGTAGTGCTGTACGAATTCTATCAGTCCTGTGCAGAGTCCTGGTGTTTTCTCTACTGCTTAAGTATATTCTGTGAAGGTTTTAGAGAACCCCTGTATTACTTTCCAGAGAGATCAGAGTTTCATAAGTTTGAGAATATAATTCAGGTTTAGAGGTTTTTTTTTAATATGTTCCACTGCGCTTTTTTGACCAGAACCTTACACACAATGGCAATTATGCAAGAAGGATGCTATGTGTTGTTCCTTCCCTTATGTAAAGTTTTTACAAATGCAGAACATTCTTATACAAGTTCCTGAAATGAGTGATGCGGGTGAAAATGCAGATGAAATTTTGCAAAGGAGATGGTAGTCTACTGTTGTTATTGTTTGAAACCAGCCAGCAACACAACCCCAAATAATTAATTATGTTTATGTTCATTCTCCTTGGTATGTTACATGTGGGATAGAACAGTGTTGTAAAAATGATCCTTATTGATGTCTCAATTCAATGAACTCTTGTCATGAATTCTCTCTATAGTCTGAACAAAAGTAAGTTAATTTAAAGTTATGCACATTCAATGCATTTCTGAAGGATTGGAACATTAGTTGTGTTTACTAGTGCACTTTTGCTTCTTGCCAGGTAAGTACTCTGGGAAGGGAGAGATTTGCCACCAGTCTATCCTTCCTAGGCCATCTCCCTTAGCTGATGTTTTTGGACAAGTCAGGTATACATCCTGATTCCTGTATTATTTACAGTTATTTTGGATTTAATACAGAGTTTGTTTCTCAGTCCTGTAGGCTTCTGCTTCTGTGGTTGTTCAGCCACCTCACACACTCTCTGGAGAGCAAACTAAACCTTCTGCCTCCTTCATTTCACCAGGAGGATACTGTGTGATTCCTCTAGGTGAAAAGCCAGCCTAGAAATCCAGTCGTTAATATTGAGTGATACATGAAAAGCATCTTGAAAGGGTAGTAAACAGAGAATGGGTATGAAGTGTTTTGTGAAGTTTGTAAAGGTAATCACATTGATATATCATAAAGGTCCTAGAAATACAAGAGCTGAAATGCTGAAACCAAGAAAAGTGATGTTTCTGTAGGTACTAACACAACCATAGGAAGTGCTGATCCAAGTGTATGCATATTACTGCAATTTTTAAAATTTTTTAATGTTCTCTGTTTTTTCTACACTAAAGCTCTAGCAGTGATTTTTGTGGTGACTGGGAATTTGATTATTTGAAACAAATCACCTATGCTTCTTTAAACTAGGATTGCTATCAGTAGCTGCCCATAAAAAGAGGTCTGATTAACACAAACAAACAAAAAAAATGCTGAACAAATGCTTTGATTCAGCAAGATTTTGAATACTCTGGCTCAGTTCCATGTCACACAAACACAAGGAGAGGTTTAATTGTATGACTTAACATAGATAAAATTGCTCATGTCTATAAAGTGCTTTGTGCTTAATTTTGTTAGTGCCAGGTGCTTGGCACTTATTGGGCTTAAGATGTTTGATTTTTTTCCTTTTAAAATAGGTGTTAGTTCAAAATCATCAGAAAAGCATCAGTTTTCAGGAAAAGCAAGGAGATGTACTAGGTGTCTTCAATATGTAATGGTAATGGAAATATTATATGCAAATGGAATGAAAGAGAGCAAGTCAGGACTTTTGCATATGAATTATCTACACTGAAAAGAGGTCTCTTTGAGGGTACCAGGTTGGTACTTTCTATATTTTTTTACCAAAGGAGTTTGTGTATGAAATACCTTTATTTCTGAACCGGGACAAGCATTTTCATCAAACTGATTTTTAGCAACTCAGTATGTTCACCTCAAAATAGAGGCATTTGATTGAAAGACTAAGAAAGGTTGGGCGAATTCAAGTTAAATATTGAAAAGATTCTCACAGATGATGTTGTATAAATGAGTGAAAGAAAGAACATGTCAGTGATATCTAGTTTAGAACAAACATATTTGATGTTCTAGCTGTTTATCCTGTGTCAAATAATGCCACTGGACCCGCACAAAAATCATAATCATAAATTATGAGAATAAAAATTCTTGGGTTTAAAGGTTTCAGTGCGTCTGTGCATAGAGTACTGAAAATGCTTTTAGAACATAAAATTGTATCCAAAGAGGTGAGAAATAAAAATACTTGAAAAGTTAATTTTTGAAGTTTTTCTCAACAAATTACAGATGAGAAAGCTGATGTTACTGGACATGTAGAATTCCATTAATAATTATCAATTACATATTTTTTATAAGTTATGCTGCTCATTAACTTATAAAATCAATGTTCTGCAAATTTGCCACTTGGTGGTGCCAAATTGATTTATAAATCACAGATGTGAGCTGAGACAAGCTGTTGAAGTTCTTTCTGAGGAGTGGACACTAAGAGATACATAAATTGGGCTGGAAAACTTTGATTTTGTGACAGCACTGGTGCAACTGTGCTCAGCAGCACTTCTGGCCTCCATTCTTCAAGCCCCGTATCTTGAGTACCTCTCTGTCCCTCCAGTACAAGAGAAAGTGTATAGGAAAGCTACATCTGTGAGAACAGTTTCAGGAACATTATTTCCATATCGTGCACCTGGCAAAAAATAGTTTGGATCCAGTGATATTCCAGGCACGGTGCAGAATATGGCTTTGGGGTTTCTGGAGGCAGCTGCAGGTGTGCTACTAGGGGTATTATTTTTGTAGGTGTTTGACTGGAGTAGTTGTGGTTTTAACAGTGCCAGAATTTTCACGTTTATCAGTGAGGTGTATATTCTTAAATTGAAGGGCGGTGATTATCCTAAATGTAAATCTAAACAAAAAGACTCATGATTAACTTAACCTTCCTCCATCTCTCAGTTGCAGGGTGGCTCTTCAGCAGGCTTTAAGTTTCTGTTTTATTAAAATGTCCTTATTTGTCACAGTGTTTCAGTGTAATCAGTGTTTAGCACTGAAGAATATTTGTGCCAGACTTAACAACTTATTTTCTTCTTTTTTTCTCTCTCAATACTGCAGTCCCAAAAGAATTGGTGGAGCTTCACTTGAAACTGATGAGAAAAATTGGGAAGTCTGTCACAGCAGACAGATGGGAAAAATACTTGATCAAGGTACAATATGCATGTTGTATTATTCTGCAATGCTGGAATATGGTTGTGATGAGCAGTTGTGTGAGCAATCCCTGGTATGAGTTATAGGAGCCTTGGGCTGTGCCAGCATCGACACGTGTGCATCAGATCCCAGCTTAACTTGCAGTCTGCCTAGGCTTGTGGGAAAAAAAGTCTCTGAAAATAGGCACCATATTCTGCCTGTGAAAGAATGTCCACCTTCATAATTGGTAGGAAAATACTCTCTTGAGTATTAAGACTCTAAATAAAGAAGATTTAGTAGCCTGCAAATGGATTAAATTGAGCAGAGATTTATACAGTAACAATTCATTTGTATATCACTTGTCCAGATATGATGTAATTACTGTGATTTGGCCAGTATTCATATCTGAACCATACAGAGGTCTTGTAGCATATGCTAATAATATAAGAAAGTATTGCAGTGATTTATATCTGCATGCTCAGAATGGCACAGCTAAGATGAAAATGTAGTTATGCATCAGTAAAAATAGAGCATCCCATTGTTTTGCATAATTCTCTTGGTATTTTAATTGCAACTGTGTCTTTGTTGACACTTCACATGCAAATAGTTTCCTGTTTAAAGAATTGACACTGCTTCAAAAAATAAAAATATATGGGTAGTCAAAATTAATAGGTTACCATTTCCCCTCTGGATATATTCCACGTGTCTTTTAATCCACAGAATTGTAGTCTTGTTACTGTCTGTACAGCCGTGATCACATCTTGCTTAGAAATACAGCATCATGGTAATAGCAACCATAAAAATAATGGCACTTGGCAAATCCAGCTGCAGTTCTCCCCCTTAAGTGCTGTTTATAAGCTTTACAGAGATATGAATTTGTCTTGAGGTTTGTGTACCCTTTAAGATAATGATGGTTTTAGGTCTGGGAATGTCTTGGGGAATAACCTGCTGAAGGGCCTTTGTTAATCCTAAGTCCTTAACCAGTTGTAAAGCATTGATGATAATTTTTAAAAATAGCAATGTAATAATTTATGTAACTTGTGTGTACTTTGTGTATTACCAAGTACTGTGGTTACTGAATTGTGTTAAATTCCTTAATAAACCCAAAACCCATTGCAGCAAACTGAGAAAACCCAACTCTGACTCGTGAACTTATGTACCCCACTGGAGCCACTTACCAGTTGTGTGGTAAGCAGAAAGCAGGGCGATAAAACAAGTTTGAGGGAGTAGTTTGGAAAATCTTCTTCAAAGCAGTTTGGAAATTCTTCTTCAGGGAAGCAGTAAGGAAACCCTCCCTCACACCCCTGTTAAGACCAAGTAAGTGTTAATAAATTCTACTTCATTTAACAGTCTCCAGAGCTAACTTGAAGCTTATTCTGGCCAATGGTTCAAAGGAACCTTGAAGAACAAAGGAATTTGAATATAACTAATTAGAAAGGTATGCTAATATTGTCCCCATTTCAAAGGAGTATGATTAATTTAGAAAAGCAAGGAAGAACATTGGGAAATGCCACAAAAGCCAGAGAAAAAGTGTGGAACTACTGAGATCATTCTTCCTTGATGCCTGCAGTATTGTTCCATGTATCATTGATGACACTCTAAGAGGCAGAGTTGACCTGTTTTTACTTTGTTAGAAACTATTGATGTGTTACTTTGATAAAGCAGGGTTTGAGATATTTTAGATGTTATATAGGTGGAAACTTTAGTGAAGGACATTCAGACTTACATGCTCTTAATATTTATGCGTGTATGTATTAATATATTTTGTTTATATACCAACTAATTATTAAATGTACTTCGCTTGACTGTTGTGTTTATAAAGAGTATCTTAAAAATTGTCTCTAAGCTGTGGCTGGTATTTTGACAGATGGATATATTTTGGGATAGGAAGTGAACATGGTAGTTGAGAGTTCTTTCCCTTCCCTCTTTTGGTGGTGAACCACCCAAGTTGGATCAGCAGTGTGTGCACTGGTGAAGATGCACTGGTACATCTTTTATTGAAGGAAATGGCTGTAGGTCTCTGTGAGTCTGACTTTCCTTCTCTGCACAAGGAATGTCATGTGGTTGTGTATGGCTGACATAATCAGCCATAAATGTCTGGTCCTAAACATT